>ML662441.1:7259548-7480081 GCA_007570785.1 Antilocapra americana
AAGGAACCCTCTTACACTGTTGGTGGGAATGCAAACTAGTACAGCCACTATGGAAAACAGTGTGGAGGTTCCTTAAAAAGCTGCAAATAGACCTGCCATATGACCCGGCAATCCCACTGCTGGGCATATACACCGAGGAAACCAGAATTGAAAGAGCCACGTGCACCCCAATGTTCATCGCTGCATTGTTTACAATAGCCAGGACATGGAAGCAACCTAGATGCCCATCAACTGACGAATGGATAAGAAAGCTGTGGTATATATACACAATGGAATATTACTCAGCATTAAAAAAAAATTCATTTGAAGCAATTCTACTCAGATGGACGAAACTGGAGCCCATTATCCAGAGTGAAGTAAGCCAGAAGCAAAAACAACAATACAGTATATTAACACATATATATGGAATTTAGAAAGACAGTAATGAGAACCCAACATGGGAGACAACAAAAGGAACGCAGATGTATAGAATAGACTTGTGGACTTTGTGGATGAGGGTAAGGGTGGGATGAGATGGGAGAAGGGCATTGAAGCATGTTAATTGTCATGTGTCTAATCAATCGCCAGCCCAGGATTGATGCTCGGGACTGGTGCAGCGAGATTTCCCGGGGGGGGAGGGAGGAGGGAGGGGGGACCCGGAGGGGGAGCATATGTAAACCCTTGGTGATATCATGACAATGTATGGCAAAAACAATAATAAAAAAAAATAATAATAATTAAAAAAAATGTTAAGTGATAGAATTAGGAAAGAAGAGAATAGATAGATATGATGGTAGTAGGGAATACATTTTCAATTTGCTTATAGCAATTCTAATTCAGAACAGAATAGTTCATGGTACACAAATAAACACCCTACAAATATTAATATAGTCAACTCTCTGCACCCGTGATTCATTGACTCCACAAATTGCGGATAAGGAGGGATGACTGTACCACACCATTATATGCAAGGAACCTGAACACCCAGAATTCTTGTGCCCATGGAGGTCCTGAAACCAGTCCTCTGCAAATACTAAGGTGCCACCATCATGGATTCAATAAGTATTAGTTGAATATCTACTATCATTAATCCCTGTCAAGGTTTAGGAATTTCTGTTTTAGTGAAGAAAAGCTGTATGTTGATTCATTTACTCAGCAAATACTTAAGGAACACATAGACTGTACCAGATACTGAGCAGCATTCTGGATGCAGAGGACAAACAGCTAGCTGTGACTCTTGGATTCTGTAGGTCTTCTAAACGGGTGTTTGTGATAGAAGAATATTTAAATGCTATGAATAGAAATTGAGAAAGCATTTAACTCTACCCAAGGGAGAATGAAATAACATTCAGAAATTCGTGGAGCATCTCTTGATGGATATGCCACATGTTGCACATGGATATGCCATTTATGCCATCCTGCTGTTTTATTATAGAGCTATTTCTGAAATGCTTCTGATAATTTTGCATATACAAACATAGAACAATTTACTGCAGTACATTCTGTAATTTTATTTGTGTTATTTTATTAACTCACTGTCCTTAATTGAGCTTATTATTAAGTGTGATTTACACCACTGTAAACACTACCTGCCATTTCCTTTTTGTTTTGATTAGCAGTTTCGACTCAGCTACCTGACAAAAGAAATAACAAGCGATAGTGCTTAACTTGCTTCAAAGAAGTTAAAGATGTATCACACAGGATATTAAAATGGAAGTCTATAGATGGGAAAAACCCAATAGAAAGTGATTGAAAAAAGATGGCAAAGATTATCATAGAATTTAGGAGATGTGGTGGATGGACTTTCATATTATGAAAGATATCAGAAGAGTTAATGCCACTGGGCAAAGAACTGCATAAAAGGTAGTTGAAAGAAACTATGACTACAACACTTATAAGTTTGCTGTGCTCTACACACATGCACTATGCTGCAAACATATTCCTTTGAGGATCATGCTAAAGGTCCTATAAGTGACTGACCTTGTTAATAAGACCATGGCCAACTGTGTACCCCTTTCTCAACGAGTGCAAGTGAGTACATCCTTTATGTTTTTTTATATCAGAACAGGAGTATTTTTAAAAAGAAGTAAAATATAAGCTAGGTTTAGAAAAATAGTGTTTTAACAGATGCTCTATGAAAAAAAGAAAAAACGAGTCAGAACAGATGACCTAGCTATGTATGCCATGTTCTGAGACTTTGAGAATGTTACAAGAGGAGTCCATGACTGAGACAGGGTTTGAGAAAGGAAGAAAATTACAGAAATTTAAAGAAAAATAGTTGTAGAAAGTAGTATGAATTTTGATGTTATTAAAGTCTATGTAATTATTTCAAATAGCTGTGATATGAAGTTGAAAGTATCATTAATATAATGAAAACAAGGGAAAAGCTGGAAACCATTTACTTTACATGAACTTGCATTTTTTAATTTCCCTATACTAATTTTACAAATTATCTTACTATGCATCTTTCTTATATGTCAACATCAGCTATCTAGAAGACAAGAAATAAACAAGACGTATAGTAAAAATTACTATGTGTGTGTGTTATTTATTCAGTCATGTCCATCTCTTTGCAATTCCATGGATTGTAGCTTGCTGGGCTTCTCTGTCCATGGAATTCTCCATGCAAGAATATTGGAGTGAGTTGCAATTTCCTACTCCAAGAGATCTTCCCAACCACGGGATTGAATCTGGGTCTCCCACAATGCAGGCAGATTCTTTACTGTCTAAGCCACCAGGGAAGCCAATAACTAAAATTTTCTGGAATTTATTTTATTTACAATAAACATTCTTACTTCTGCTTAATAGCTTACATTTTTTTTCCTATGCCAATCCCACATCTTAGTGCACAAGAAATCAAAAACAATAACTTTAAAAGGTATTAGAGGAGATTTCTGTTTCTGGATGTGAGATGATAGCTTGCAGAATATGACCAAGTAAAATGTAAAACAAAATTTTTTTTCTGGAATTGCTAGCTAGGATTTGAGGGGACCAAGGAGAGATGGGCTAAAGTTCTGCAAGCTGCTCTAACCACAGTACATTTGTCAATTTGGGGGAAGGCAAAAAGACTATGAGGTCAAACACAGAGCTGTTACTAAGAAGACAGAAAACAAGCAATGCTTTCAGCAATTTCATAAGTCTTGGGAGAAAAAGTAGAGTTTCAAGCAACAGTGGCAGGAAAACTTGAAAGGCAAAGATATCAGAAAAATTGAAGCATGAAGAAGTAAGGCAAAAATGTTGTGATTTTTTTTTCACCTTAGGGCATTCAATTCTTAAACTACACAAAGAAAGCAGCAGAGAAGCTAAAGAGAAAGCTGCTCAGAAATATCACATAATGTTTGACAACCTTAAAATGCTGAAGGAATCAAATATAACTGAGGACATAGTGAGGGGAAGAGCTTTTGGTAAACACACCATGAGTAGTACAATTCTGCCCTGCTCTACCTATTCATCAGAAGGAAACATGAATTCTCTCTGGAGCAAAATACAATTGTTCAGAGTTTCTCCACTCATTGGTGCAAAGTGTCCCAAAATCAATAAAAAATACTCAGCATACAAACAAAAATAAATGTGACCTTGGGAAGATTTAGACATATTCACTGAAGATGTAAAGCTTTAAAGTTTGAATTAAATTAAAGAAAATAGGTGATATAATGAATAATTTCACCAGAGAACTAAAATCTATAAAGTTCAGTTCAGTTTCTCAGCCATGTCTGACTTTTTGCGACCCCATGGACTGCAGCATGCCAGGCCTCCCTGTACATCACCAACTCACGGAGCTTGCTCAAACTCATATCCATCAAGTCAGTGATGCCATCAAACCATCTCATCCTCTGTTATTCCCTTCTTCCCCTATCTTCAGTCTTTCCCAGCATCAGGGTCTTTTCAAATGAGTCAGTTCTTCACATCAGGTGGCCAAACTATTGCAGTTTCAGCTTCAGCATCAGTCCTTCCAAAAAATATTCAGGACTGATTTCCTTTAGAATGGACTGGTTTCATCTCCTTGCAGTCAAAGAGACTCTCAAGAGTCTTCTCCAACACCAAAGTTCAAAAGCATAAATACTTTGGCGCTCAGATTTCTTTATGGTCCAAATCTCATATCCATACATGACAGCTGGAAGAACCATAGCTTTGACTCGATGGATCTTTGTGGGCAAAGCAGTGTCTCTGCTTTTTAATATGCTTTCTAGTTTGGTCATAGCTTTTGCTCCAAGGAGCAAGCATCGTTTAATTTCAAGGCTGCAGTTACCATCTGCAGTGATGTTGGAGCCCAAGAAAATAAAATTTGCCACTGTTTCCATTGTTTTCTCATCTATTTGCCATGAAGTGATGGGACAAGATGCCATGGTCTTAGCTTTTTGAATGTTGAGTTTTAAGCCAACCTTTTCACTCTCCTCTTTCACTTTCATCAAGAAGTACTTCAGTTCCTGTTCGCTTTCTGCGATAAAGTTGATGTCATCTGCATATCTGAGGTTATTGATATTTCTCCCAGAAATCTTGATTTCAGCTTGTGCTTCATCTAGCCTGGCATTTTGCATGATTCACTCTGCATATAAGTTAAATAAGCAGAGTGACAAATACAGCCTTGACATACTCCTTTCTTGATTTGGAACCAGTCCGTTGTTCCATGTCTGGTTCTAACTGTTGCTTCTTAATCTGCATTCACATTTCTCAGGAGGCAGATAAGGTGGTCTGGTATTCCCATCTCTTTAAGAATTTTCATACCTTGTTGTGATCCACACAGTCAAAGTCAATAAAGCAGAAGTAGACATTTTTCTGGAACTCTCTTGTTTTTTCAGTGATCCAGTAGATGTTGGCAATTTGATATCTGGTTCCTCTGTCTTTTCTAAATCCAGCTTGAACTACAGGAAGTTGTCGGTTCATGTACTATTGAAGGCTGGCTTAAATAATTTTGAAGATCACTTTGCTAGTGTGTGAGATGAGTGCAATTGTGTGGTAGTTTAAGCATTTTTTGGCATTGCCTTTCTTTGTGATTGGCATGAAAACTGATCTTTTCCAGTCCTGTGGCCACCACTGAGTTTTCCAAATTTGCAGAAATACTGAGTGCAGCACTTTAACAGCATCATCTTTTAGGACTTTAAATAGCTCATAAAAATACTTTAATCAATATAATTTTTACTATTTACAAATTCATCAACAAGTTAAGAAACAAATAGATGAGTTTACCAACTAATGTGATGGAGCAAAACAGCTTAGTGTCTAGAAGTAAAGGTCAACAGAAGATATTCTAACTAACAGCATGAAGAGTGAAAGGAGGAAATAGAGAAAAGAGAATAAAAGACATGAGGAGAAAGAAAAATATTATTACATGGTTTCCAGTTGAGTCCCAACAGGAAAGGAGGAAGAGAGCAGAACAGAGCAATGCTTAAGGATAGCCAAGAATTTTCCAAGCCAGACAGAAGATATCAACGCCCAGATTTAAGAAATATCGCAAATCTGAACAAGATAAATTACAGAGAAAGGAGCTCCTTGGCCTGTCCTTTAGTAATACTCCCAGAGTTTTCATCTGTGGAAAGGGAACAAGCCTTGGTCACATTGAGAAAGTAGAGATGGCTGAATGGGAAGATGCTAGGGAAATGGCATGAACTTGAATGTAGAAATGATTAGAAAGTAAGCAAGGAAAGCAGAGATAAATACCCCCTTAAGATCATCTGCCAGAGATCTGGAAAAGAAGCCATCCATGACTAAAGGGGGTGCCTCTGTCCCAGGAGAGGAAAATGACTTCATCAACAAACAGGGGGAGGATAAAGTCAAGGTTGCAAATTCAACCTCTGTGGCCTTCATTTGGCTTATATAAAAATGAAAGGGGTGGGGAGGTAATGATTGATACATGTATTAATATATAGCATTTTATGGTTGCCAGTGTTTTCATATATATGTCTCTCCTATCTCATAGTAAACATACTTTGATTGAAACAGGGCCAATATCTAAAAACTCTCTATTTCAACCACAAGTAGAATTCATCTTGAGAAAATTTTAGTGTGTTGTTGCTGTAAGATCCTTCTGGCTATAATACATAGAAGTTGACCTCTAAGGGAAAGAGGTATGCTTTTAAAATTAAAAACTGAGTCTTTGAAATTTTGGTATCACTAAGGAATTATAGTTAATACTTATAGTAATGAAAATGCTATTATGATTTTTTAATGGTTTTCTTTTGTAGGAATACACTGAAATATTTTTGACTATGACACCTGGCATTTCCATCAATATAATGCAGGAAGTATAATGACAATGTCTTGTTTTGGGTAATTCAGAAATGGATATATATAATTCTTAAAGTTCATCAACTGAAAACCTAAGATTTCTGAGTTTAGTGCATGGAAATTACATCTAAACAAGAAAAAAATACCAAAAAGTAACTAGCAAAAAGTCTTGATGAAATAACAAAGAGTGAGGATTTATGCTATCATAATCAAGACATGCATAATCACAGTGATGAAAGCAGTGTGTCTTGGCATTAGGTATAGAAAAACAAATTAATGGAAAAGAATAGAAAAACCAGAAATGGGTTCAAAAATATATGCTGATTTGATATAATGAAGTTTATCTTGTAGTGAAATTAGAAAAGAATGATTTTTTCCTTCAGTTATGGTCATGTCTCAACTGGTTATATATCTAAGAAAAAATAAATCAGTCTTACCTACTACTTCATAATCTATTAAGCAATTAATTCCAGGTGGGAAAAAATATAAATATGAAAGGTAGAAAAATAAATCTTACACACACAAAAGAATTGCAAGAGTAATTTCATGATCTTGAGGTATATAGAATTTGTGTATGTGTTTGTTTAGGTAACACAAACACTAACCATAAAGAAAAATAAATAAATAGAATTACATTAATAATAAGGGTTTCTGTTTATCCAAAGAAACAATTGAGAAAATGGATAAGTAATAGAAAGTCTAGGAGAATTCATTTGCAACATGAACATTTAATAAAGGCTTACATAGACAAATAGATATTATACAAATTGACAAAATAGAAGATGGCCATAGAATAGTGAGGAAAAGATGTGAATAGACATTACAGCAGAGGGTATCCAAATGACCAATCAACATATAAAAAGGTGCTCAATCTCACTGACCACAAAGAAATACAAATTAAAATCCTAACATCTCAAATGCAATCACTGCATCATCTCCAGAATATTATACCAAAAAGAGATAATACCCAACTTTAGGGAAAATGTGAAATAATTGGAGCTTTTCTTCACTGCTGATGGGAGTGTAAAACAGTAAAAACAACATGGAAAATTATACAACAGATAAGTATAAACATATTCAATAAAACATATGATGCCTTCACAGTAGCATCATGTATAGAAACTAATAACTAATAAAAACCCAAATGAACACTGATAGAAGGATAAATATATTATGACCTACTTCCCTTGTGGCTCAGCTGGTAAAGAATCCACTTGCAATGTGGGAGACCTGGGTTCCATCCCTGGATTGGGAAGATCCCCTGGAGAAGGGAAAGGCTACTCACTCCAGTATTCTAGACTGGAGAATTACATGGACTGTATAATCCATATACATGGATTCCCATATATATGGGTCCCAAAGCATTGGACATAACTTAGAGACTTAATTTCACTTTCATTTGTAAAAGCAAAATTTTGTAGTAATGGAAATGCATGAATTGCTTCTATACAGAGCACTATTCATAATACTGAGTGGAATAACTAGACATCATAAGTATTATATATGATACTAGCTATATGTGCAGTTCAAAATAGGTAGAATTAATCTATAATAGTGAAACATGGATATGGAACAACAGAGTGGTACCAAATAGGAAAAGGAGCACGTCAAGGCTGTATATTGTCACCCTGCTTATTTAACTTATATGCAGAGTACATCATGAGAAATGCTGGGCTAGAGGAAGCACAAGCTGGAATCAAGATTGCCGAGAGAAATATCAATAACCTCAGATATGTAGATGATACCACCCTTATGGCAGAAAGTGAAGAACTAAAGAGCCTCTTGATGAAAGAGAAAGAGGAGAGTAAAACAGTTGGCTTAAAGCTCAACATTAAGAAAACTAAGATCATGGCATCTGATCCCATCACTTCATAGGAATTAGATGGGGAAACAGTGGAAACAGTGGCTGACTTTATTTTTCTGGGCTCCAAAGTCACTGCAGATGGTGATTGCAGCCATGAAATTAAAAGATGCTTACTCTTTGGAAAGTTATGACCAACCTAGACAGCTTATTAAAAAGCAGACACATTACTTTGCCAACAAAGGTCCATCTTGTCAAGGCTATGGATTTTCCAGTAGTTATGTATGGATGTGAGAGTTGGACTATAAAGAAAGCTGAGCACTGAAGAATTGCTGGTTTTGAACTGTGGTGTTGGAGAAGACTCTTGAGAGTCCCTTGGACTGCAAGGAGATCTAACCAGTCCATCCTAAAGGAAGTCAGTCTTGAATATTCATTGGAAGGACTAATGCTGAAGCTGAAACTCCAATACTTTGGCCACTTGATAGGAAGAACTGACTCATTTGAAAAGACCCTGATGCTGGGAAATACTGAAGATGGGAGGAGAAGGGGATGACAGAGTATGAGATGGTTGGATGGCATCACTGACTCAATAGGCATGAGTTTGAATAAACTCCAGGAGTTGGTGATGGACAGGGAGGCCTGGCGTGCTGCAGTCCATGGGGTCACAAAAAGTTGGAAATGACTGAGCGACTGAATTGAACTGAACTTAGGTGAGTACTTAGGTAAAGGAGGATAGAGCTGAGTGGTAGGAGTCAGGTTGTCTTAGAGTGTTCTGATTCAGGTACCTCTTGTGTCTTTATTCTTTTTATTCCTTTTGTAATGAATCTTTCAATGAAGCTCTTTTGGAAGTGTGAAGTTTTCTGGACCCTTTCAGGTAACAATTAAAATGAGTATTCCGTTCTGTTTGTTGATTTGGGAAACTTTGCCTTCAACTGCACTTTTTTTTTAAATTTTCTTTACTTTATTGGGTTGGTTTTGCCGTACATTGACATGAATCTGCCATGGGTATACATATGTTCCCCTTCCAGAACCCCCCTCCCTCCTCCCTCCCGATTTCCTCTCTCTGGGTCATCCCGGTGCACCAGCCCTGAGCATCAAACCTGGGCTGGCGATCAAATGCACTCTTTAAAAGAATGATTGTCCAGTTGGAACATTTTCCATAATATCCTTTGTAACCCTCAGTCGTTTTAGAAAGATTTTGTCAGTTTTATGCATTATGTATAGCTTCTGGGACCACAGATCTTAGACAGAAACTAAGCAAGTATGCCAGAAGTGGCGCAGTCAATTCTTTGATAGTTGAGGATCCCATTTCTTTAGCTAAGCTTTAGGTCTTTCAGAGCCTAATTAATACCTAATAAGGATATGATGCAGAGTTGGAGGAGATGTGGTATTTTACCTTATTGTAGGGAAATATTCTGGAGGTTGCCAGTGACCTAGCACCAGTTCAACCTGTTCCATGAACAACTTAACCTAGCACAGGATACTTAGAGTTAGGTGGGAACACTCTAACAGCTTTTAAGTGCTCGACTAGTGACCACCAGTTTTGTGGCTTTGGCTTCCAAAATCTCCATTAGCAACAGATCTATTATTCCCTTCACAAGATTTCTCTGTAGTGGTGTATGCCTTGATAGCTTTTAATGGTATGACTTTTGTCTACTTAATTTTTGATGATCAAAACAGTTTGAATTTCTTGTCTAATTTTCCTAAAACCTCTAGTGGTTTATGCCACAAACTTAATTCAAAGCTTTGCAAGTCCCCTAATAGCTACCACCCATTGAGGACCCCAAATTCAACTTCCCTGGAACATTTCTGGGAACTTAAATAAACCCTAGAAGATGTCCAGGGCCCAGCACCATTCTGGGAACTATTTGTGTATAGTTTGTTTAGATCAGAGAACTGCATACAGAGGGTGGTACTCAAATCCATGAGTGACTTACCTAAGGCCTAGGGTTATGCACAAGAACAGTGAAGCAAATAATTCAGTCTGAGTGTCTCTGTCCCATAGTCTTAGCAGTCAGCTTTGAATCCCATTCCTTGTCACCAAAAACTGATTTAAAATGATTAAAGAAAACAACTTGGGTTAAAACAACAAACTTTGTTTAACACTGCATGAAGCAGATAAGTCTTTTTTTGGAGAATTACAAAATGGGCAGAAGGCAGGAAGCTTTTAGAGAATAAAGAACAAGAAAGAGCTTAATGGAAAATATTTAATTGGCTGGTGTGACAGTCAACCTTGATTGGGATTAAATGATCCAGAATTGGCTTGGTTTTGGAACTGGCTGACTTTATGATCAAGCTGAGTGTTTATTGGGACACAAAATTTGTCTGTGTTTCTGTTTGTTCACATGGCACCCCAGGCAGGATATCTTGGAACTAGAAATTTACACTCAACAGCACCAAGTAGTTTTCAGACAGATTTTCTGCCAAGTCCTGGGACCTTGAGTTTCTGCTTTAATGACTGCATGGAAAATAGAAGATAAAGCTTCTGCCTGTCCAAAGTACAAAACTGGATTGGTGACTCCATATAAAGCAGAACACAAACCTTAATGAAAATCAAACCCACCACACAGAAAGAGACAGATAGGAAAACTTTCAAATCTTGACCTTGGAAATGAAACAAGATACAGTTTCCTCCTATGACCAACCATAAAATCTATTAATAAAGTACAATTCCAGTACTATTTCAAGTGTTCCAAATAATTAATATATTTTAGTATATTTCAAATGAAAAGGTAAAGATCATAGTTATCTTGATAAATGATGGAAAATGTACAATTAATAAACATCCATTCTTTATAAAAATTTTTAGCAAAAGAGAGTCTTTCCTAACTTAGTAAAGTACATGTACAAAAATAATTTTTAAATACCACACTTAATGAGAAAAAAGTGGAAACATTCCCTTGAACATTAAGGAAAACGCAAGGATGCTTGCCATCACTATGGGCTCAGATGGTAAAGAATCTGCCTGCAGTGCAAGAGACCCAGGTTTGATCCCTAGGTCCAGAAAAATCCCTTGGGGGAAGGGAATAGCTACTCAACTCTAGTATTCTTGCCTGGAGAATTCCATGGACAGAGGAGCCTGGCAGGCTACAGTCTATGGGGTTACAAAGAGTTGGACACAACTGAGTGACTAACTACAACTCTTAATCAAACACCATTATGAGGTCCTTACCTACGCAGGCAAGTCAAAAAACAAGGTAGATATAAAAAATGGAAAAAAAAGTTTTTATGATTTACATAAGATATGAGTCTCCACAGAGAAACCAATAAACTCCCCAAGCTAAAACTGAAACTCCCCAAACCTACTGATAAATTACCAGAATTAAATGTTTAGCAAAGCACAAAATACAAAAATCAAAATCAGTACATTTCTAAAATCTAGCAGCCACCATTTCACTAAGATAAAGTTAAAAGCTGTCATTAGGAACATTTTTTTTTTGATGTGCAAAGTTTATAGGAAACAAATTATTAAACTTTACTATAAGACATTAAAGAAAATCTGAATAAACAGTAGAAACATAACTATTCCCAAGATTGGGATATTCAACATTGTTATAGAAACTTAATCAATCAATAGAAATTGCAATTCTAGTAAGGTAACCAAGGTGGTTTGTTTTTTTAATTTACATATAATAGTTTGATTCTAAAAATTTATATCAAAGAATAAATAACCAAAAATAGTCAAAGGCATTCTAAAAAAAGAATAATGAACAGGGACTGGTCCTGCCACATTAAAATGAAGCCATAAAGTGTACAGTAACTAACACAGGGAGGATTCAGCATAGACAAAAGACACTGACAAAAGACACTGAAAAAGAGCTTAGATATAGACCCAGAATATAGAAATAGACAAATGCATATATGATTTGAGATAGAACAAAAATGGCAGAGTATTGTGGAAACAACAGATTCTTAAGGAAATCGTAATGTGACAGCAATGTGAAAGTGAATGCGTTAGTCACTCAGTCGTGTTCAACTCTTTGTGACCCTGAGGCTGTAGTCCACCAGGCTCCTCTGTTCATGGGGTTTTCCAGGCAAGAATACTGGGATGGGTTGCCATTCTCTTCTCCAGGGGATCTTCCCAACCCAGGGATTGAACCAAGGTCTACTGCATGGCAGGCAGATTCTTTTCCATCTTAGCCACCATACCAATAACAAAAAATATATTAACAATAGTTGGCTTGGAGAGAGCGGAAAAGAGAACCTTACTTCCTTTTTGCATTTTTTTTAAAAAAATTCTAAATATAAAAATAAAAAGAAACAAAGTAACAGATGCTATTAAAATGTGGTGAATGAAAGGTAATGGAGTAGGGATTTATAAATAACCCAAAATTTGGTTATGAAGCAGAGAATTTAGATGCTACCTTGAGAGAAGCAAGGACAATTATTTTTAATGTTGGAAAGCAGAGCACATTTATAGTTTGATAGGAATGATCCAGTAAATAATGAAACCTTAATGATGCAGGAGAGTAAGTTGTCAATTATTTAAATTGCTAGTGTGCAATTTGTGCAAAACTTTGCAAAACTATGGACTGTAGCCCATCAGGCTTCTCTGTCCAAGAATTCTCCAGGCAAGAATACAGGAGGAGTTTGCCATTTCCTACTCCAGGGGATTAAAGTGGTGTATCTAGTGTCTCCTACATTAACAGGCAGATTCTTTAACACTGCACCACTTGGGAAGCCCTGTCCCTGTAGGGAACTCTTAATCCTCTTCTGCAATGCAAGAGACCCAGGTCCAGACGATTCCTAGTTCCAGAAAATCCCCTGAGAATGGGAATGGCTACTCACTCCAGTATTCTTGCCTGGAGAATTCCTATGGACAGAGGAGCCTGGCAGGCTACAGTCCATGGGGTCACAAAGAGTCAGGCACACCTGTGACTAACTGCTACTCCCAGTCAAACACAATTATGAGGGTCTTGCCTGTGCAGGCAAGTCAAAAAATAAGATAGATAGAAGAAATGGGAAAAGAAAAGTTTTTTATGATTTACATAAGATATGATTCCCCACAGAGAAATCCCCCCAAATCTACTGATAAATTAATAGAATTAGGTGAGTTTTGATACAAATGAAACAGTTAAAAAGCAGACATTGTGATCACGAGCTGGAATAGTACTAGGTTCTTTTCCAAATCTCTATTATATATTTCGAATATGTGGATATTAGCTGAAAGAAAAAAAAATGCTAGAATATTTCTGGAAAAATCTTTTGAGCTGGAAAAATATAATGCAGACATCAGTGTGAACTACATGAGCTTGGATACCATGAGACTAAAGAAGATAAATTGATACTTTACTCTCTTTAGTCTCAATGAGGAAGATAATCTTTCTTGATAGAAGTTAAAGAAGTGCCCTTTGGAGTTTTTTAATTTAGAGAAACTGCTGCAGGTCAACTGAACTACTGAAGAACACATAAACGCATGGAGCAGGGGGATGGAGGAATAGCGTAAGAATGAAGTTAAAGTCATTGTAATTCTTCCTCAACACAAAATCCTTTACATCTATTTAGTTGTATGTTTTAGCTAACCAAAGCATTATGATTCTGTTTTATGCTGATTAATTTAAAAATTATTAAGGGCAGGTTTAAAAAAATAGATCTTGATAAGCATTACCATTGTTCACCAAAGTACTTCTGGACATATGGGAAGACTGTACTTCTCCATTCCCTTGAACTAAAGAGTGACCATGTGCCCGTTTTGGTCAGTCAGATGTGAGGAGTAGTGAGGTATCTTACTTCTGCTAGAAGTCAGTGATTGCTTTTTCAGCCTTGCTTCAGTGATTGTGAAAGTGTAGGTTGATCTGGAGGCTCCATATATTCAAGAGCAGCTTGGAATGCTGACTAAATACAAAGAGGGCACATGGTCTTGGGACCTGTCTTATACCCACAGTGACCTGTTTGCTAAGATAAATATTGGACTGAACCCAAGAACGCTTAGGGTTGTTGCTACCACAGAATTGTTTAGAACTTCCTGAAAGAATTAAGAAGCTAAAATACAAGGTGGAGCAGGAGAATTAAATCTGAGAAGTAGAGGAAACTGAATAGAAGAAAATCTAAATCTCCGAACTATCCTTGAGTCTTGGGAAGAAAGAAGGTCCACATATAAGAAACAGGAAATACTATGACATGGTATGTAGCTTGAGCTCATTTATTCAGTGGTACTGGGCTTGAAGGGAGAAGGCAATGGCGCCCCACTCCAGTCCTCTTGCCTGGAGAATCCCAGGGATGGAGGAGCCTGGTGGGCTGCAGTCCATGGGGTCACTAAGAGTCGGACACGGCTGAGCGCCTTCACTTTCACTTTTCACTTTCATGCCTTGGAGAAGGCAATGGCAGCCCACTCCAGCGTTCTTGCCTGGAGAATCCCAGGGATGGGGGAGCCTGGTGGGCTGCCGTCTATGGGGTCACACAGAGTCGGACACGACTGAAGCGACTTAGCAGCAGTAACTGGGCTTGAATGTAGCTCCTAATTTATCTGTACCTGATACCTTTTGAAATTTTACTGTTTCTTTCTTTTTTTTTTTTTTTAATTCTGCTGCTCTTGGACCAGAAAAGCTGAAGTCTGATTTTGAGCTTTAAAATTAGAAAATTGAATATGAGTAAAAGAAAGTTGCAACATGCATATTCTCTGGGGAAAAAAGCAGCAACATCTAGCATTGTTATTACTGCTTTTGATGAGATAATCTTGTAAAATTTACAGTGCCTAAAGAAAGGCAATTAAAAATTAAGTAGCTAGTACTGATTCCTAATACTTTAAGAAACTATAATGGCATCCTTGATCTTTTCGTATTTATGTGTTGTCTTTATCATTTTATTTTAGGCGCCTGGGTCTATTTTACCAAAATTTTCTGAAAAACCTTAAGGCTTGTCACTGAAAATATTCCCACCAAGTGATTTCAGAAATAAGGTTTATAGTTAGGAAGGTACTCCTGCCTGTAATAATGAGGAAAGATTGTCAGTGAATTCTCAAAATATCTGTTAAAAAGTCTCATATGTTGCCTTTCCTGCTGAGTTTTAATATTAAAACAAAGAACAACATTGTTTTTATTTCAAGGGTCAAGCTACAGAAACAATAAACTGGCTAAAAGTAAAACAGCACTGTTACATAAAATCAAACAAGAAAACAAAGCTGTAAAATTCAGATTACACTTTGTTCTTACTTTGGCTTGCTTGTGGGAATTTATTGAAGAAGTCTTTTAAATTTCATCAAAAAAGCCTCATACTAGTTAATGATAGCATGGGGGAGAAGAGGTTTTGCTATGTTTAAATTCCATTAGAGCATTGTGGGTTTTTACTTCCTAAGTGGACCTTTTAACTTCTGAAGTAAATCTTTTGAGGTCTAAACTTCCTTGCTCTTAGCAAAAATATGGTTTCAGTGACTTAGAGAAAAGATATTTTTAAGGTAGTAGTAATTTTTTTAAAAACATGTACTTGTGAAACATCTCTCTAACATGAATATATAGCTGAAATTCATTGTATTTGTTATAATGCATAAATTTAAATTTTGAATTAAATGGAATTGGCCAAACTGAGCAATTAACTGCAACACTTTTCTTCGTTTATTTATAGGAGGAAGCACTAAATAATGAGAAAATAAGCAGCTCATAACAGCAATATGGTTAAAAGAAAAAAAATATTTAGTCACTTCAAATTTCATGACATAGATTTTCTGAATTTTGCTGCTATATTTTAATAAAGGTTGGATTAAATTCTAGAGCCACATGTACGACAAATATTGCTTGAACTACATAGGGTCAATGATAAATTCACACTAGATAAATACATGATTATGTGAGATAAAAATGCATAAAATGTTAATTTGTTTATAACAATCATATTGATTATTTATATTCAAAATGGTGCAAAACCAATACATTCTTTGAATATTACATCCTACTTATATACTGATTTGACTCCGCAAAGTCCTGTGCATGATCCACAAGCAGAGGTTAGGATCAAACCACAACTGAGCTCCAGGGCAGAGTGGCTAAGCAAGAGGATCAAAAACCTTTCCACCAGCTATACAAGCTAGAGATAAATTCACACTATCAACTAAGTAGACTCTATGTCTATGGAATAATTTAATTCAAGCTTCAGGTTAGACACAGAGGACTGAATGGTCATTAACATTTACTTCTTTTTCTTACGAAAACTCATTAACATAGGAATTCAAATATATAAAGCCCATAAGATCAAAGAGAACAAGGGACGAAATCACAGCAGTGGAGAGACATGGTCCCTTACTTGCAACATGATACGTTCAGGGCGCATGGCTGACATGAAAAAGAATTTTTTCTACAGCTCCTAGAATCTTGGGTTATTGAAGAAGAAACCAGATGGAGAGCTGAAAACAGGAGATTGTGCAAAAGTCTGTCTTTGACTTCTCATTCCTAGGTGACTTCCTTAAAATTGATAAATGTAATTTTCATATTGAGACCCACTAAATGGGGACATCCAGTGGTCCCAGGTGGAGACCTAGGGCTTTCAAGGGTTTAGGGCTTCCCAGGTTGCACTAGTGGTAAAGAACTCACCTGACAGTGCAGGAGACGTAAGAGATGAAGGTAAGAGAGGTGGGCTTGATCCCTGGCTTGTGAAGATCCCCTGGAGAAGGAAACGGCAACCCATTCCAGTATTCTTGCCTGGAAAACTCCATGGAAAAGAGGAGCCTGGCAGGCTATAGTCTATGGGGCCACAAAGAGTCGGACTTGGCTGACACACACCAGTGGTCCCATCCACATGCAGAAATCTAAACCTAAGTCATTTTGCACTTAATGGGATACCCCTTGCTGTCAAAGAGACCTAAATCTCCCAACTCTAAAAAAGCAGGACCTCTTAGCCTTATAAGAAAGTCTCTGACCTCCTAGCCATTCATGCCCTATTTCTGAGTTGCCTCGCTTAATGTTCTGTAAAACTTGCTCTTACCCAAAATCCCTTAGGAAGGGTGGTCACCGGCTGTAGGGCAGTGCATTCCCCCAATCCATGGGTCATTTCCCCTTGAATAAGGGACAGGAAGCTTGTTACTACATCTTTTAGTTTTGTCATTTGAAAGTTTTGTTATGACAGGGGCCACAAGACAGTTACTAGAGACTCTGGGGACTGCTCCTTGACCCAGATGAAGATAGCACTGAGCCCTTTGGTTCACTGTGTCTGTCTACTCTCAAGGCGTGTCCAAGGAGCTTCAGATCAAGCTCCACTTATTTTGCATTCTGAGCTCTTCAAGCTTGTTTGTCTTAATCCTTCTTGGTAGAAAATTGGGGTGTGATTTACAGTTGATTTCATCAACAGGGTAATGTTTGGAGGTCTTGAAAGGTCTCAAGAATTTGCAGAAATATTAACACTAGTTGAATTCAAGAGGATCATTTCAACAATGGAAAACAGTGGGAACTCCTCAATCTAAGGAAGCAAAATGACAGCTGTTAAGTGGGTCACAAAGCCTGGAGGTAAGTCCACAGTATGAACAACTGGGTTTTGCCTGTTTCCTCTACTTTTCTTCGAATTTCTCATCTGCTTTTTTCAACATTTTAAGTTGATGTTTAATTAATTCTGTTCCTTTTTAAAATTCAAGTATTTGACTTTATCTCAGCAAACAGTTGTGGCCACCAGAGCGTTTAAAAATATTCCTATTTTCAAAAATTATTCTAATTGTAGGTAGAGTACTGGAATTCAGCCAAGTTTTCAGAGGAATGTTGTTTTATTCAAATGAATATTTTTTTTATTGTTTTTGCCATACAATGTCATGATATCACCATGGGTTTACATATGCTTCCCCTCCAGAACCCCCCTCCCTCCTCCCTCCCCCCCCGGGAAATCTCGCTGCACCAGCCCCGAGCATCAATCCTGGGCTGGCGATTGATTAGACATATGATAATTAACTTGTTTCAATGTCCTTCTCCCATATCATCCCACCCTTACCCTCATCCACAAAGTCCACGAATCTATTCTATACATCTGCGTTCCTTTTGCTGTCTCGCATGTTGGGTTCTCGTTACCGTCTTTCTAAATTCCATATATATGTGTTAATATACTGTATTGTTGTTTTTGCTTCTGGCTTACTTCACTCTGGATAATGGGCTCCAGTTCGGTCCATCTGAGTAGAATTGATTCAAATGATTTTTTTTTTAATGCTGAGTAATATTCCATTGTGTATATGTGCCACAACTTTCTTATCCATTCATCAGTTGATGGGCATCTAGGTTGCTTCCATGTCCTGGCTATTGTAAACAATGCGGCGATGAACATTGGGGTACATGTGGCTCTTTCAATTCTGGTTTCCTTGGTGTATATGCCCAGCAGTGGGATTGCTGGGTCATATGGCAGGTCTATTTGCAGCTTTTTAAGGAACCTCCACACTGTTTTCCATAGTGGCTGTACAAATGAATATTTTTAGTGAGATTTTTTGCCAGTTAATTCATAATTTCACTACTATTTTAAAGAAGGTGTTACTGATACAGTTTTTCCACTCATTGGCATTTATTGAAATTTTCTTCATAGTCTAATAATATTTGAATCTGTTTAGGAAAAATGTTTCAGAAATAATAGCTCTCTTATATCATCATATTGTTTATGCCAATGGGAGTAGGGAAAAGCAAAGTTTCTATTTTCTATGCATTTTGTATGTATACTATATTTTTCTACAGAGAGTATGGATATATGTATTTTGCATGACTGTGGGTGGCTGATTAATTTCTTACTGTGTGTCCTGTAAATTATATACATATGTCCAACAATTTCTTGTATATATTCAAAAATACGTAGTTCAGCCAAGTCTTTTTCTCTGTGAAGGTTATTTGCCCTTTTTGCCTTAAAACATACTTTATTGCCTATTGTTTATTACTCTAACTAATCTTACATCTTTTTGTTTGAATTTCTTTCATGAAATTTTGCTCAATTTGTTACTTATGGTTTGTAAATCATATGGATATATTATAGATAATGGGTATGTCAATTGTTAACATCAAAAAAAGTTTTCAAAACCTTTTTAAAGAAGTTTTTAACCATTTCATTACTTTATAAATCTTTTGTTTGTTATTCTGTTTTGCAGTTTTGTATCTTGATGCTTTCATTGCTTTGTTTATATTATGGACTATTTTTCTTTATACTTTTATTTAACCTTCAGCAAAATTTGGTAGTGTACATAATGTTTTAAATTTCATTAGTGGTCATTTTATGCTTATACATATTGCTAAATGTGACGTGCTAGTTCAATATTTTTTTATGAGTTTTAAGATTAAGGAAGGATCCAATTATCTCTTAAGAACTAAGATTGTATTTGACTATAAGTAACTGAAAATCAAACTACATTTACTTATAGAAATACAAGTTTATTTTTCTTATTAAAAACAAAGCTGGTTTCAGGTTTTGCAATTTTCTTGTATCTATATTTATCTCACCACATGACAGGTGGTCAAGCTAAACTTTTTCTTCCTATTTAAATAATTTACGCTTGCCACAATCCTGTCTATCAATGCACTGTACCTCATCATTTATATGCATTGTATATTAATGTTACTAATACTAACTGATTTCTTGAAAAGTGAACTCAAGACAAGGTTGAAGACAAGGCTGTATATTATTTTTTGCCATAGATTCTTCTACTTACATGATGCAATTCTAAGGTCACAGTGCTTAAAATAAATTCTTTCTGGTAGATTAAATATAATTTTTAGTTGTTGTACCTTCATACAATATCACTAATCAGAAGCCTGTCTCAGGTTTATACAAATGTGCTCTAAACATGCAGCTTTAACCTCCACTGATTCAAGGACTCTGTCATTATCCCATTTTCCAAGGTAAGTTGATTTCTAATTACTGCACATCCTGGTGCTTAATTTCATGAGATAAACTTGAAACTAATAGATGAATGGCCCTGCTTGTAATCTGAGGACAAAATAATTTAGATAGAATGGCAGGAAAGAAAGCAGTTTAACAAATGACAAAGATGAATTTCACAAAGCCAAACTCACTTTGTATGCCAGTTACCTACAATTTTACTGTCTGCAAAAACAAAACGAAAGCCCTTTGGTCCTTTCAGAAGCCATTAAAAAATAAATTAAAATGGAAAGGACAACCATTTTGCTGTTGGTTTACAACGACTTATTAAAAAATCCATAGAAAATGGGCAAGTTTGTCGTTCAATATAATGGGACATATATGTGTTTTGTATCGCATATCTAATGGTTTTTATTTTGTTTTGTGATTGTACTGAGGCATTTAAAAATATTCAAATGAGTATTCAAACTCAATTTTGCTGTATCTCTTTTAGAAATGAATCTTTCAAAACTGATTACTTTCACTGCTCTAAATTTTAAAATGCACATATAGAGATAATGGCTGCTGATGCTTAGGGTTAGGGTTAACTTTAACTTTAACCATATGATCAGTGGTGTAACTGCTCAGATATATCGGTAGTATAAGGTTAGAAAACATTCCTCTACCTTGTACAGTATATACACTTGTGACGTGGAGGTGTCCTTTTACACTGAAGGAGTCAGGGTGAGGTGAGATGCAAGCTGTTTAAAGAAACGCACATTATATTTAAGCATGGTTTGATATTCCCTGCTGTTCACTCTTTTGAGTGCACAAAGTGGTTTTTGCTAACTCCAGTTCGCTGCTCATGGAAAACTGAAAAATCAATAGCTGCAGGTTGATGAAACCTAAATCCATTTGATTCTTTCCCACCACTGCCATTACGCAGACAGTCAAGTGTGATCTATTTAGTTCATGCAGTACTTACTACTCTCAAGCACAGCTTCTCATCAGGGAAAAATTAGACCAGATGAGAAGCAATCAAGAAATTCTGGAGAGGTTGCAAAAAGGTTCTTTTTAACGGCTTTCTTTTTTTTTTTTTTTTTCTTTTTCTTCTTCTCTGTTTTTGAATCTCAGTCTTTTAGAAGAAAGAAAAGTTCAAATCTCTACCAAAAAGCTCTAGAAAGTTCTGCAGAAATATTTTATGTCATTATATTCTCCCGTATTTGTATTTAGTGACAGTTCTAACAATAAAGACTACGAGCTGAATAAACACCAATTAAGAAATTTATCCTCATACTAGAGCTACCAGAGTCATCACTTTGACATAACTGAACCGACAAAGAACTGCTTAAACTTACCTGGACATTTTCATTTTTTATTGAAAAGACCATGTAATGTATAGACAGATAATGCAAGGTGGCTGTATAATCCAGAGGCTCAAAGCACGGACTGCCTTGGTTCAAGTCACATTTCTGTTAATTACTATCTTGAACACGTTGTCCTCTCTGTCAATTTTATCATGTGTACAGGGAATCATAATAACATCGGCCTTAAATTTTTGATGAGAAACTAAGTAATCAACATAAAGCATTTAACACAGTAAACATTCAATGTGAGTTAGTTGCTAATATTAATCCCTTATGCAGCAATGATTGAGTTTGTAAATGAAGCAACTCTTTTCTATTTTAGTAATATTTCTGACTTCTGAATTGAGTGTTATAGATATTTAACTGATGAAACCCCCTATATCACATTTCATAAATGAATATGTTACTATAAATTATCAAATGATCATTTGGCCCAGCCTCTGGTTTTAGTAGCTAAATTCTAAAATGACAGAGGTTCTACTGATTTGCCTGAAAGCAAATATATGTGCTTAGTAGAGATCCAAGACTAGAGCTTGGATGTCCTGAATTTCAGAAGGGTCTCCTGCCTTTATACTCCCATTGTGAATCCACCTAGACTTGCTTTTCAGACATGGGTACACAAGATAGGCTCCAGATTAGAAACCAGAATTAAAGCTAAACACTTAGTCAAGGGGCTGGGCAAAGAGCCAAGCCCCATGACTAAGGGAGTCTTACTACAACACTACAAGTAGCTGACTACTTGAGAAGAATTAGGAACTGGCAAAACCATTGTCTTTCTGGGTGGCTCAGAAGTAAAGATGGTAGGTAGAGACTACCAATGCAGAAGACAGAAGAGACATGGATTCTATCCCTGAGTTGGGACGATCCCCTGGAGGAGGGCATGACAACCCACTCCAGTATTCTTGTCTGGAGAATCCCATGGAGAGAGAAGCCTGGTGGGTTACAGTTTATAGGACTGCAAAGAGTCAGACACAACTGAGCACGCACGCATGCATGGCACACTCTCTCTCTGACACATGAAGGGAAAGCCATCGTGGTAGGAAAAGCCAACTGCAGAACACTGGAATTGTCATATTCCTAATCCTAAAGGCAATGATACATCTCAGGAAGACTTCAGTCTACTTTCAGACTGTAAGGATGTGGGCGATGAGGCCTCTACCAATTCGACTGTGTAGGTTTTGCAGAATCCAGATGAACTGTAACAAGCCAAACCATAGTGGATTACATAATCGTAACCAGTTAACTCCTATGACATTTGCAGTCCTAAAGAGGTATCTTGACCTAAATATGTCAGGACTGCCTTGGACAAACAGCATGCTGCTGTTACTATGATAAATACATTCATTTCCTTCTCATCAGCTGGGAGGCTCCAAAACTCTTTGCCTTTTGTGGAAAGAACACAGGAATGTACTATTTTGCCCTAAGGTTAGGTTAACACTACTTGTCTCTTCAAAAATAATTTGTATTACCTCGATTATTTTGACATTCTGTAGAACATCACTCTATTTTAATTGCATCATGAAAATTGGACTTAGTGTCAGGAAATGGCATATATTTAGTACATAGTGCTAAGACACATGGATGTCTGCTTGTGGGAAATAAACTACAAAAATTCAGAGATGTGCTGTATTAATAAATTTTTGTTAGCTAAGGAGGGCAGGAGTATGTACAGTATTCCAGGGGATGCACTTGACTGTCTCTGGTTACTTTCATGCTTTTTTTGTGACTATAGCCTAAACAAGGATAAGGTAATAAAGATCTCAGAACTTCATTCATGGGCTGCTTTAATGAAGAATCAGCCCACTATGAGAGCAATCTCCTCCAGCTGAATTGCTGATTCAGGCTGAGAAAAATCTAGAATGAACTGTGAGAGAAGAAAATTATGAATAATAATGACAACGGCAATTACAGTTTATTTCAATGGCCACTGTGTATGGTTAGTTGTATTATATACAGAAGATAGTTCCCTCCCAATTTGAAAACGCAATGACAGAAAAGACAGAACTAGTGCAGGTGGTTGTCAGCATCAGATGGCCACCTCTTCTTTGTCTTATATATAATACTAGCTGAGACTTCGTGGACAGTTCTACATGGGCTTTGCGACATCTAATGTCAGTAGTATCTTGTCTGTTTCAAGGATTCTCCAGAGCTGAAGACACAAATAGGAGTTACTCCAACACTCTCAATAGTAATCAGAAAACAAAGAGCAGGAAAACCTGGAAAGAAAACCTCAACCAATGCTCTGATGGAAGCAGATGCGTTAAATGTAGGTGGATGCTTTCAAGAGGTATACTGTGCCCTCCTTTGAGTATTCCAGTTGAAACTGAGCCTCTGTTCATAGCAATGTGTATTATTTCACACTCTGTCTTTTCTTCCTTCCCTCAGTTCTCCAGGTTTTTAACTCCTCAATGAGATTAACTCCTAAAAATCAGCTGCAGCTAAGTCTTTGTTTTGAGCTGATTCAAGGGCCTCCCAGGCTAAGAATCCTCTGAAAGTAAACTTAATGTATTAAATTATGAAGGGTCATAAGAAAAATATATGTTTTGGTACAACAATTATATTACAAGTTCAATTGATGAATAAAAATATTTCTTTCAATTGAGCCCCACTCTTTTTCTTATGAGTCTTCATATGACTATCCATAATCAATTTCATAAACTAACTTTTGTATATATGTATATACACATCCATATATCTATTTGAAAATTAGGCAGATTTATAATATTTACTCCTTATTTATTCATCACCATATACTCATTTAACCAAGTCTGTTTCTTCCTTTGATCTAGTTTCACACAGACCTCTATTACCTTTAGTTTTCCAACTTCACAGCCTCTGAAATTTTAAAGAACTATATAATTTCATAAATGAATTAGAGAAAAACAGAGAAAAGTCCAGTATTTACAAATGTAAGTTCAGAAATTGTGGGGAATTAAATAAGGGAATCAAAATGCTTCACTGTTTGAATAATATATTAGCAATGATATTAAATTTAGTAGGATTAAACACCTAGGAGAATTGTCAAACTCATGCACAGATTGACTTTAGTTACCTCTTATAGCATATTGTTCCTGGAAGCACTCTTATTATATTGCGAATCTCTGTAGCATGTATTCATCAGAGTCTTTTATTACATTTTGGAAAGTGAGAAATGCAATTCATATCAATTTGTTTCCCATACTTCTTAGGGAATTTGATTGAATATGAAAAATGTTCTTCTGAGTTCCTGTGTATATACTGGTAACTGGGACATATACCTGTACAACTCACTTGTTAAAAAGTGTAATACTTGCAGATAATACACTGTTGAATACAAAAGGCTACATCTCTGAATACACACACACATACATACCTTGATTTTCTTTTATACACTTTTACATTTGGTGAAGGAGAGGCATGGAGAATCAGAAAAGTGTAGGAATGAAACTTTTTCACATGATTCTACAACCTGTCATTTACTGAGTTGTGTTTATTATATATTACTGAGCTGTATATATTATATACCAGTCCTTAAAAGCTCTCTTTAAGGTAGTAGTAGGTTTTATTTTCTTATTTTTATTTTAACAGTGAAGATATATGTTGGTACTTGGAGAGGCTAGACAATTTGCTTAGGTTTCACAGCTAATAGGTGATAAAACTGAAATTGTTCTGCATTTGTTTTAAATTTTAATATTTTCATAATCACTTAATCCTTTTTTGATAAATGTGTTAGGCTCTTGCTTTAAAATCTTACTTATTTAAGATTTAGGTATATAGCTATTGTGACTTGGTACCTTATATGATTTTCTGTTATCTAATGTACTTCATTATCTCTTTATATCCTTAATGAAGACATTTATTAAATTATGTTAACAAAAGCTTTGAGTCATCTAAAACTTTTTCTAGACTGTGTGTTCTTTGAAGGAAATGATTTTGTAAATTGGATTACAATGGCATATGTGAAAGACATACTTTTCAATGATTAATTGGAAAGGTATATGACTGTATCACTGTCTTCTATATTACTCTGTGAATTTGTTTCTTTAATATTTCTATTGGGGGAAAGATATTTGTATTACAGATATTATTATCTATACACTTGAGTTAAAGTATGTAAGATATTCAAAAATAACTTGACCTTAAATACTGAAGTGTCCAAGAATTTTCAAAAGATGCAAGAAAAAAGAATAAATTACATATAATGAGAGATGATTTTGAATTACTACTGATTTGAAGAAAATAAAATGCTGATCTATGAAATATGACTATATAACATTCAGAGTAAAGTCTTTTTAATCCTGACTTAGGCAAATATCAATTTGCCTGGTGATTTTTCTGGTACCAATACATACAAAACTGTAAAGACTCTTCTATTACAAATACAAAACTAACTGAAAGGCCAACAAACACATAAAAATGATTTTTACCTTTGATACCTCTACACTGAAATCATATGTTTTGTTAATAGCAGAGAGAGGCTTGGAAAACTATGAAGTTACTTCACTTCTTGATAACTAATTCCAATAATTTGCCAGATATTTCTATACTACTAGGAAGTTCTGTTACCAAGTCCAAGCTCACTCTGCTGGCTGCCCAATAGGCCAATTAATCAGAGACAAGCCCAGGAGTATAACTTTATTAGGAAAGCCAGCTAATAAAGAAGATCACAGACTAATTAATGTCTCAAGATAACCACCTTATCAGGTTCTGGATGCCAAATTCTTTTATAGAAAAAAGAGGCAGGGAGGTGTGCAGTTAAGAGGGAAGAAAGCCATTAATTGTACAAATATCTCCTGGAATGGCTAGCATCAGGAAGGGGATGTTTTTATTTCTTCCTTCCTGCAGATATCCACAGGTGGACAGGGTCCTTAACAAAGGCATTTCAGTTTATCATTCAGGCAGAGGGTCAGGATTCCCCAAGGCAGGGCATTATGTATAGACAGTACCCTCTTAGTGAACAAGAGCAACTGGATGCAAAGGTTAAAGTAAAGGAAACAGATCCAGCATGGAGTCAGTTCTCCCATTTAGCAGCTCTTCCAAAGCCTAGAACTATATTTTTTCCCACTGTTTTCTAGGACTGTTTTCTCTTAACTGATGTCTGTCCTTGACAAGTGTTATAACAGAAGATAAGATAGCATTTAATTTTTGTAATATTCCACATCCTGTTCCCCCATTTATGAAGGGGACCAACAATATATTCCTACTTCAATTCTCATTATTACTTAGATTAAAACATCTCATATAAAAAAAAAACCTTTTATCTACTATATAGTCAATATTAAACAATTATTTATAATATTATTTTGTATTAAAATATTTAAAATGTCATTTTATTATCTGACATTAGAATATTAAAATAAATACATTTTAAAATATATATTTAAATTTACTAAATTGATTTTTCAGTTTACTTTGTAGTCTTTTTTGGTTACAAAAAAACTGAGCATTCCACCTTATTTTTAAAAAGATGGATTCTGTAAGAAGAGGAATCATTTAAATAGCTAATATAAAAACACAACTTGTGAATCCTAGAAATATACTAAAAATACTCTAACACTTTTGAGAAGCCCATAATTTCATTTAAAAAAAGACAAAATAAATTTGACATTCTTAGTTGTAATGAAATATTAAAAATCAAATGTTTGGTCAATTTTTAAAATTCCACTATACACATATATTAATCTAGGTAGACACTTTTTAAATCTTTGTACTGACATTATTGAAATTAGAAATTCTTAAAAATGGGAATAATATTGTATAATTTCCAAGTAAACTCCTTTTAGTCATGAATATATGCATGCAAATGCCTTGTAGAAGTCAGAAGCATTTTATTAACCTGAGAGCAAGCTTAAATGGAAAAGTCCTTCCAAACAGGAAACTTCCTCTAGTGAGCAGATTTAAATTTCCTAACCACTGATGAAGTTCATAGTAGAATATTCTCACCTTCATGGCTTCTAAGTCTCAGGCATAAGGGAGTAACTGATTTGATTCTAAAGGAAGTTGCATTCTCTCAGATTTATTAGTTCTTTCTAGCTAATGTATATCTTCAAAATGAAAATTTTACAGAGCAAATATCAAAGACTTACATTAAGTTAATTCTGGTTTAAAGGAAAATGATCTTAATATTTTGCATGATATCTACAATATGTTTGTTACTAAGTTAAATACTGAATAGATTTCTTAGTGTTAGTACTTAACTATCAGTTGGTACAAGTACTACTCCTTTGAGAAGGTGGTATATACCATTAATAGTCTGACTTGAATAAAATTCAAACAAATTTATTTTTCTTGTTAACTGATGTAAAGGAATGATCAATGAGCATTTGTGCTATCAAGCTTTTGATGATGAGTGAAGATTACATGAAGACATATGTGAGAATAAATGCTGTAGTGAAGAGGTTAAAATAATGGGTTCTATAGCTTGACTAGTTATGATTTTGACTTTCACTTACTAATATTTGAACTTGGAAAAATTACTAAAGCTTTGTGAGCCTCAGTTTTTCTTCTGTAAACTGGATGCAATAATAGCACACACTTCATGTGCTTGGCACATAGCAGATGCTCAATAAATGTTAGTTATTAACATTATGAGAAATTAAATGTGTGTATTTAATGTTCAAACACTAGAGATTTCTAATCTTTTTTTTCTCAGTCATTACTTTAGTTTGATGTTTGTGTCCTAAATGCTTCCTAAAATTTTGAGCATTGTTTAAGAATGATTAACAATGAAGTTATTTTTTCCAAGACTGTTAGAATGTTCCTTGAATTAAATACCCTGTGTATTGTTAATTTAGCTCAATATTGTGGTAGTATTTTTCATGTTGTATTACTTTAATAATGTAGAAGGTTAGGAATGAGTGTGTGCTTAGGAGTGTCTGACACTCTGTGATCTCATGGACTATAGCTCACCAGGCTCCTCTGTCCATGGAATTTTCCAGGCAAGAATACTGGAATGTTGTCATTTTCTACTCCAGGGGATCTTCCCGACCCAGGGATTGAACCTGTGTCTCTATGGCTCCTGCATCTCCTGCATTTTCAGGCAGATTTTTTTACCACTGAGCCATCTGGGAAGCCCCTTAAGAAGGTTAGAGTTGGAAGTAAATTTAGAGGTCATTATTTAAAAGAAGATGGATCTAGACCCAGACAGATATTATAACCTTCTGAAAATCACTAGCAAGGAAGTAGAGGCCCTGCAACTAAAACATGGGTTTTCTGAGACTTAAATCTGTATTTTTTTTCCATAAAACTAACTACTCTCTCTTCCTCTTAGCTGTTAAATCTCATGCTTTTTTTAAAAAATAAATATAAATATATTCCTTCTTCTTTATATATGTATTCCTCAGAGATGAGAAATACTATTATGATTGGAAAATAAATTTGTCAGGCTAATTTATATGCAGACAGCATTTTCCTAGCTTCCTGATTCTAAATAATCCTTCTACTATTGAACAAATGATTAGGCATTTTTCACATTTCAGGATATAAGGCCAATATTGTTAAATCTTTAATCATGCCCAGAGGCAATACATCAAAGGAATCAACTATTGTAATGATGATGACTTCAATTAACTATTTTGTAATCCAATAATGCATTTCATTAGACTAGGCTTAGAACTTTCCAGGCATTATTACCATAATATTCAGTATTCCTATTTCATATTTATTTCAGGTCCTGAATATAATAAATAGACAGTCCCTACTGCCAGACAACTTTCATTTCTTAGTAGAACATACCGCAGAAAAATATGTGTTGACAAAGGAAATATTTGCAACAAAATTTTGCTGCTGTGGATTAGTGACAGGTCTGTTCTGGTTCTTTACCAGAAAATAGAGGAAAGGGAAAAACAAATGAGGATTTTTTTTGGTTGTCAGAAAGCCAGACAACAGCTCCTGCTAAATATTAAAGCTGCTACAATCTCTAAATGAATGTGAGAGATGCACTTTCTCCACAAAATTCATGTGACATAGATAACAAATAGCATTAATGACCTTTAACTGAGGAGAGTTGAGACATTTACTAACAATAGGATTGTGAACCTTATCGTAGTCTTATTATCTCAATTAATTCTCTTAAATTTAACCTCTGTCTTATTCCACTAAGTATCTCCTTCTTAAAATAAGTCCTCCTTTAACAGCTCTCTGTGAGTCTCAATATATGTTTTGGTTTAATAATAACTGCCAACTTATTTAAAGAGTGAGTACCTGGCAATTCCTAGGCAAAATAAATGAGTGAATATATGCACATACACCTACTATTTTAAAACTTAGTGGTCTCCCTGACTAACTAACAAGTTTTTTGACATGTGAAAACTCCACAGTAATTCAACTGCATCTGATGTTTGTCTTAGGCGAAAGCATCCTGCTTATCTTCCTGCGCTGTGCTTAGTCACTCAGTCGTGTCCACCTCTTTGCGACCCCACAGACTGTAGCCCACCAGGCTCCTCTGTCCATGGGAATTCTCCAGGCAAGAATACTGGAGTGGGCTGCCATGCCCTTCTAGGTATAGGGAAAAAAAAATAAAAAAGATGACATTCACACTCAATTTCTTGTATCATAAGAAAAACTCCAAAAGGAGAGAAGGCAGAGCTCATCCACAAGCAACTTAAGACAAATTTGTGACCACCTGGTGTCTAGGATTGCTGTACTCATCTCTGCACAAATTGTGACATTTTGTAAATGTATGATGCTTGATCCCTTTATATTTTCACCCCTCTATTTGAAACATACTTTATCTAAAATATAGCTTAACTCCTTTCTCTCAAACACATAAAAAAATGATCCAAATGACAAAGATGTGAATCCCCTAACTTTTAAACAGCTGTTACTGTGTTACTGTGATTTTTGTTCCATTTACCAAGTAGAGGCAAAAAGCATATAGAGCATAAATAACATACTATTTATGAAATCATGTATTAGAAAATATTTTTCTTTTTGTTTGTTTTTAAATTTGTTTATGAATCTAATCATTTAATCAGTCATAGAACGAGGAAGTTATGACAAACCTAGACAGCACATTAAAAAGCAGAGATGTCACTTTGCTGAGAAAGCCCATATAGTCAAAGCTATGGTTTTTCCAATAGTCATGTATGGATGTGAGAGTTGGATCAAAAAGAGGGTTGAGGGCCAAAGAATTGATGTTTTTGAATTGTGGTGCTTGGAGAAGACTTTTGAGAGTCCCTAGGACTGCAAGATCAAGCCAATCAATTCTAAAGGGAATCAACCCCTAATATTCATTGGAAGGACTGATGCTAAAGCTTAAGCTCCAATACTTTGGCCACCTGAGGTGAGGAGCCAACACTGGGAAAGACCCTGATGCTGGGAAAGTCTGAGGGCAGGTGAAGGGGGTGACAGAGGATGAGATGGTTGGATGGTATCAACGACTCAATGGACATGAATTTGAGCAAACTCCAGGATATGGTAAAGGACAGGGAGGCTTAGCAGGCTGTGGTTCACAGGGTAACAAAGAGTCAGCAATGACTTAGTAACTGAACAACAGCAGCAAGAACAGTTTTTTTATTAAACCAAGTAAAATATAGATTATCATTGATTAAAATCATAATATTTCATTTTAAACACATTCCTTATTGTCTGTCTCCTTGTGATATTTCTGAGAACTGCAGCTCCTATACTTCTGTACTCCTGTGTACATGCTCAGCCCTCAGCTAATGATACTCCTCTCCTTGCTTCCTAGGTAATTATTTTAATTGTTTTTGTATACCTAGATTCAGCTAAGCATGTCCATTCCTTTGGCGCCATCGTGATCTTCTACTGTTAACACTTCTGTTCTTTTTTCACCTTTATGCTGCTATTGTTCTCAAAAACATTAAAAAATATATAGAAAAATGGAGATTATGATATAGCATTCCAGTTCAGAAGACGTTACGGTGTTAAACCAGGTATCTGAGCAGGTTGCCAAATTGTGGATTAAAGAGCAGAAGAAAAAAAGCACTTTATATTTAACAGAATCTTGATCATTTGAGAGAACAAAACAAGAATGCCATTTTTAGAGCCAGAGTATGCAACAAATGTGAAAAGCCTGAATTATTTCTCCCAGATTACTTTTAAGCTACACATGTATGGGAATATATTCATTTGTTTTCAAATTGTTTTCCATAAAGTTGTTCCTAGTGTTTTCTTTCTATCTACTTTGATAGCTGGTACTAACTGTTAAAAATATTTGCTTGAATGTGACACACACACACACACACACACACACATATATATATACACACATACACACATACATGTGTGTATGTATATGTATATATAATGGAATATTATTCAGCCATCAAAAAGAATGAAATAATGTCATTTGCAGCAACATGAATGGACCTAGAAGTTATCCTACTAAATGAAGTAAGTCATATAAATTATGATATGATATCATTTATATGTGGAATCTAGAAATGATATAAATGAAATTATTTATGAAAAAGAAATAGATTTACAGACATAGAAAACAAATTTATGCTTACCAAATGGGAAAAGAGGTGGAGGGATAAATTAGAAGTTTGGGATTAGCAGACAGATACTACTATATATGAAATAGATAACCAACAATGACCTCCTGTATATCACAGGGAATTATATTCAATATCTTATAATAAGCTAAAATTGAAAAGAATTTAAAATAGAATATTTACATATGTATTCTATAGTAAATATGTATTCCAAATATATATTCTATATGTAAAATATATATTCTATTCTATATTCATTTATATATGTATGTATAGGCTTCCCAGGTGGCACTAGTGGTAAAGAACACACTTTATATATATAAATATATACATATGTGTACATATATATACATATATACACATATGAACATGAATCACTTTTCTGTTTATCCAAAAGTGATGTAACATTGTAAATCAACTGTATTTCAATAAAAAAGTTAAAACTTTGTGTCAATTTCCTCAGTGCCTTCCTTAGATAACCCTAACCTCTAGGAATGACTTCCTATATATATCTCCTAATGTTTGTAGGAATGCTAATTCTATATATATTATATTTCCTGGCCCATTTGATAGCAGAGTTGGCCATGTGACTTACTTTGGTCAACTGAACTTTAAATAGTATAATGTGTACCCAACAGTTTTAAGACAAGAGCTAGAATATAATCAGCAAGCTCCAGAACACAGAGGATTTGGAACTGATCAACAGCTGAATCTGAGGAATTTTACCAGAACAGATAACAACCCTGTGCCTTTGTCAACCCTGAGATTTGGTATTATTTGTTACTGTATCATAACTTAATCTCAGCTGACAAATACAATCAATGTTTTGTCCATATACACAGATGACAGCATCCTTATGGCAGAAAGCAGAAAGGAACTGAAGAGCCTCTTGATGAAAGCGAAAGAGGAGAGTGAAAAAGCTGGCTTAAAACTAAGATCATGGTATCCAGTCCCATCACTTCATGGCAAATAGCTGGGGAAACAATGGAAACAGTGACAGAGTTTATTTTCTTGAACTCCAAAATCACTGTAGATGGTGGCTGCAGCCATGAAATTAAAAGGCACTTGCTCCTTGGAAGAAAAGCTATGACCAACTTAGACAGCATATTAAAAAGCAGAGACATTATTTTGCAGACAAAGGTCTGTCTAGTCAAAGCTATAGTTTTTCCAGTTAGTTATGTATGGATGTGAGAGTTGGACCATAAAGAAAGCTGAGTGCCAAAGAATTTATGGTTTTGAACTGTGTGGTGTTGGAGAAGGCTCAAGAGTCCCTTGAATAGCAAGAAAATGAATATTCATTGGAAGGACTAATGCTGAAGCTGAAACTCCAATACTTTGGCTGCTGGATATGAAGAATTAACTCATTGGAAAGGACACTGATGCTGGGAAAGGATTGAAAGCAGAAGGAGAAGGGGATGACAGAGGATGAGATGGCTGGATGGCATCATCGGCTCGATGGACATGAGTTTGAGCAAGCTCCAGGAGTTGATGATGGACAAGGAAACCTGGCATGCTGCAGTCCATGGGGTCACAAAGCATCAGACATAACTGAGCGACTGAACTGAACTGATGTCACTTTTTAAATTTGTTCCTTATCATTGACTCACATTTTTTAAACACCTAACCAGAAATTTGTTTTCTTTCATAATTTTCTTCAAAACAAAACAAAGCAAAACAATCTCCCCTTCTTCAATCTCTGTTTTATCTTCAACTTCTATTTTGTTGATAGAAATCATCCTTGCTAACAGAAGGTACTTTTTTGCTTTATCCTCACTTTCTTCTAATTCCTTTGGGATTATTCTGTAGCTCTTTTCAAATTTTTTGGTGAGGATCATTATCTTTTTGTGTTTTGATATTTCTGTTCTCTAATATACACTTTTAAATTATACTTTTCCCCTCTCAATAACATTTCGCTTCAGCCTACAAGTTTTAATGTACAGTAGTTTTGTTTGATTCAGTTTTATATTCCTTTTGAAACTTGAGGTACTTAGAGATATGTGTTTAAAATTCAAAGCAGATGTTTTCTTTGCTTATATTATCTTTATTGACATCTGATTTAATTGTATTGCTCACTGAGCAAGTTTTCTGTATGATAATGATTTTGAACATTTTAAACTGTTTTTAGTTCCAAGTTTATAGTCACTTTTTATAAATGACCATGTGTGCTGTAGAAAATTTTATATTTTCTTAATTTTAGATGCAAGGTTCTATATATGCCCAACAAATCATACTTGCCTATTTTTTTACTTTGATTTTTCACTAATGAAAGGACTCTGTTAAAATTTTCAACCTATAATGATGAATTTACCCATTTCAAGGGAGCTTTCTTGCAAATTATTATATATTACAAGGCAATTAAAAAAAAATACAAGTTTAGAATTATTATGCCTTCATGATGAATTGAATCTTTGAGTAAATTCTTTAGAATTTTCTTTCAGTTAATGTATTTTCTTTCAGCTTTATCTAATGTACTATTTAATTTGTATTTAAAGTGTTTTTCAACATTTGTATTTTTTATTTAAAAATACTGTTTCTTTTTCAAATATGCTTACTGATTGCTTACCTTTGTCATTCTAATTTTCTTTTCTTTATGCATCCATTCAAAGGAATGTCAGTTCAGTTCAGTTCAGTTGCTCAGTCATGTCCAACTCTTTGTGACCCTATGAATCCCTGTCCATCACACACTCCTGGAGTCCACCCAAACCCATGTCTATCGAGTCAGTGATGCCATTCAGCCATCTAATTCTCTGTCGTCCCCTTCTCCTCCTGCCCCCAATCCTCCCCAGCATTAGAGAGTCAAAGGAATTTATTTTCCAATGAGTCAAAGGAATATATTTACACACATTTCAGATACCTTTAATATCTGAAGTACTGAGTAGTGTAAATCTATCTTTTGTTGGGCTAATTCTCATTCATGATATTTTGCTTGATTGTATATTAGTTGATTCTTGATTTTGAGCTCATATATAGTTGATCACAAATTCAAGGGAATGTAGAGGCCTACATTGATGAGATTCCACCCACCCCCCCAGGAGATTTACCCTGTTTCCCTGTGTTATAGAGTCCAATGTGATATTTGATTCATGGCTTCACGTTTTTGCTTCCAGCAACACACTTAAAGCAACTGTTCCTTTTATATGTGCTCACTGCTCAACACTGGTTGAGATAACGTCTCATGATTTCTCTTCTTTCTTGTGAGCCTCAAAATGCCAATTTGTGCATAATCTGCAGTATGAGAGTCCCTTTGTGTATCTGGCCCCAAATGTTATATTTTCCATTCAAAATTCTCTTTTAGTCAAGGGGTTGACACATTGAAATTTTGAAAGCTGTTAAAATTCATCTATGTAGTGTTAATCATGTGGATGTACTTTAATTAGTGGATATTTTCATCATATAACCAGTTTGTTAAATAAGATATCATGGATATATGGGTAGGGGTGAAATCCTTAAAATACTAGTTCTTTGTGATATGTGATAGCTGAGTATTAGTCATTCAGTCATGTCTGACTCTTTGTGACCCCATGGACTGTAGACCGCCAGGCTCATCTGTCCATGGACATCTCCAGGCAAGAATACTGGAGTGGATTGTCAATTCCCACTCCAGGATCTTCCTGACCCAGGAATCGAACCTGATGAGTCTCTTACATTGCAGGCAGATTCTTTACTGTATGAGCCATCAGAGAAGCCCATTCTTTCTTTAAACCATATTATACTATACAATTTAAATTCTAACCCCCCAAACTTAGGAACTCTCTTTCCTTTCACCTAACATTAAAACTTGATTTAAATTGATTGTATTTGTTGCTTTAATGAAATAAGGAACCATATTAATAACTAATGCTTTGGAGAGTATTTATATAATATAGAAGCCTGCCATCATAAATCACTTTGGTTAATACAAAAATGTTTTATTGGAGGTCATCAGAGCCAGCATAAAAATCAATTACAATCAAATCAAACTGTAGGTGCACATATTTTAAGGCTTCAGTGAGATTAATATACTTGACAACAGGTTTATTCTTTATATTTAATTTGTATTTTAATAGTATGCAGATAAAGTTGAATATGTAATCTCTATTTATATTTTTACTAAAAATATATGTATCATGGCATATAAATATGATTTACAAAGATGTCTTAATGTATAACTTAATGTGTAGCAAGGGCTTCTCTAATGGCTCAGACAGTAAAGTGTCTGCAATGCAGGAGACCTGGGTTCGATCCCTGGGTTGGGAAGATCCTCTGGAGAAGGAAATGGCAACCCACTACAGTATTCTTGCCTGGAAAATTCCATGGGTGGAGGAGCCCGATAGGCTACAGACCACGGGATCACAAAGAGTTACACATGACTGAGCAACTTTACTTAATGTGTAATCTCATATACATTCATTTATAACCTAAAAGTTCAAAGCTAATTTGATGTCTTAGCACTTACTAGTTTTTGGTGTAGCATATTTATATATACTAGTTGATAGATGAATATTTTTTTAATAAGAGAAAACATAAGTCCTCACTAGCAAATTCTTAAATCTGTTGCTAAAAGTCAATATTTTTAGCTGTAGGATGTGTACATAATTTTTTTGAGTTTTTATTTTTTTATTTTTGCTTTTTTTAAATTTTGTTTTTTTAAAATACAGGTTTAAAGATACTTATTGAAGGAATGGGGCTTCCTTTGTGGCTCAGTGGTAAAGAACCTGCCTGCTGGTGCAGGAGATGCAGGTTGATCCCCTGGAGAAGGAAGTGCAATCCACTCCAGTATTCTTGCCTGGGAAATTCCATGGATAGTGGAGCATAGTGGGCTACCATCCATGGGGGCCTCCAAAGAGTTGGACACTACTTAGCAGCTAAACAACAGTTCTATTTAAAATCAAATAGAAACTACACATTATAACACATAAAGCTGAGTGTCTCCCCCATTCAAAGTCAAACAAAAATTGTATATATTAATACATAGATGAATAAATATTTAAGTGAAAGTCACTCAATTGTATCCACTCTTTATGACCCCATGGACTATACAGTTCATGGAATTCTTCAGGCCAGAATACTGGAGTGGGTAGCCTATCCATTCTCTAGCGGATTTTCCCAACCCAGGAATCAAACCAGGGTCTCTTGTATTGCTGGTGGATTCTTTACCAGCTGAGCTAACAAGGAAGCTCAGTTAATTACTTAACTTACTTAAGAGTTAAGTAATTCTGATTATTTCTTTATAGGAACACTCTGCATCTTGTAAACATCAATATACATTTCAGGGTATCTTATGATACATTGATATTACAAAAATCACTCTAAATATTTATTGCTTTATATATCTCTTAACTATTGCACTGTCAAAGAAGGGTATCAAAAATAGTTATAATATTTCACTCTTTGTATCTCTGTAATAAGATGATAATCTCCACAAAATGTTCTCAGACTAAAAACACAGTTGGTAAATTATACTTCTATCCCCCCAATTAAGCCCATAACTAATCTACTTGAGTTTTTTTAAATATATATATTAGGTGATAATGTATATTTATATTTAAAGTTTTAAGATTACCATTTTTCTCCTATCAAAATTTTGTTTAGCCCTAGCAGAAATAAAAATACTCTTGAATCTAGAAGGAAAATGCCATCTCTCGATCTAGAAGGAGCATCAACAACTATGTGCCAGGTAATATACTATATATGTTTCATGCATTTAATGTCATCTACCAACCAAACCTAAGAGGTAGCTTTGATTTACTATTATAAGGTAGTATTATGGCCCCTTAATGTCAGAAAGAGATGAGGCAAATTGAATCTTCAACACTTCTTTTTATCCCCTATTAAGCTTGAATCACTATAAACTCAAGGCTGGAAATGTAAAATATACATTGTAAAGATCTTCTTACATTAGACTTTGAATGTAACCCTTGCTTATACCAAGCACATGTAGTTCTGGGAGTCATGGAAGTTAAAAGTGAACACTTTAAAAGTGGGAGCTGCATAGCTGTCTTGAAACTTTTAAACAAGGTGTATTTTTTTGTTGTTGTTGTTGTTTTTCTGGAGAAAATCACTGTAGTGTCCAAAGAGTCCCTACATTCAGTGTTGCCAAGTATCCATAATGACTGGTTCCTGATTTAAAACTCTCTTTGTTGTGAAAAACATAGCGTGGTTCTTAGCTCAGCAGAACTGTCAGCTTCCTCCGCAAACCAGCTTTACAGTGTTTCTCAGGAGGCTTTCCTGATGGACCAAACTAAGATCTCCAGTTCTTGAACATTTCCTTATGTCACTTAATCTCTAAAATAGATTGCTTTCTTAAATCTTGAGGGATTGTGTTTTCTGCAACTATAATCTAGTATGTAAATTGGAGAAGGAAACTGAGACATATAAAATGCAAGCAATATTAGTAACATGCTTAAAGTTAGTTAATTATAGAGCCAGAACTTGGATCTAAATAGTGGGGGACCAGAGAAACAAAAATCTTCACTTATACAGCTTTTGCAGGTAAATCAAGTATTTCAAAATATCAAAAACAGAAATACGATATTAGAAAGAGGTATTTGGGGAAATTTGATGAACAACTAAATAATGTTTATAATTCAGTGAAATGCAGTACCTTATAAATGATCCCCATATAATCCCAGGAATCTGAAAACATATGAAACACATTCCAGAAGAATGGATGAGTGAACTTAACCTTATTTGAAATTAGTGGCCTGTGTATACTTTTGAGTTATTCAACTTTATTATAAATACTGAATTAAAGCAGAGACAATCTTTTTGAAATCATCACTTAGAAATAATCCAGAAGAAAACAAGACTATGAAAACAAAATGCAAAGGGAATGTGTGTGCATGCTAAGTTACTTCAGTCATGTCTGACTCTTTGCAGCCTTATGGACTGTATCCCGCCAGGCTCTTTTGTCCATGGGATTCTCCAGGCAAGAATACTGGAGTGGGTTATCATGCCCTTCTCCAGGGGATCTCCCAAACCCAGGCATTGAACTTGTGTCTCTTACAACTCCTGCATTAGCAGACAGGTTCTTTACCCCTAACACTACCTGGGAAGCCCCTTAAGAAAATAACTTTTAAAAGTATTAAACATAAACCCAAACATATTAATAAATACATTAAAAGTTAATGGAGTAAATATTTCAATTAAAAGGCAGAGACTTTTGGGATGTAAAGAGGTAAGATTCAATTATAAGTTATGCTCAGAATTAGGACTTTACATATAAATCTACAGATTGGTTAAACATAAATAGATGGCAAAAGACTTTCCATAAACATGGAAATCATGCAAAAGCAGGGATGGCTATATTAATATGACACAATATTGACTTATAGAGAAGGATTATCACCAAAAATAAAGAGGGATAACTCTTTAGGAATAGATATTCTTAGAGATAGATGATTGTAACATTGTTTTTGAAAATAGCAGGCTTTTCAACTAAATGAAATAAGAATTTGAAGAATTAAAGGGAGTAAAACACAATTCAGGATCATATTAGAAAGATGTAAAATTCCTTTCTCAACTAGTTGTCTGAAAAACCAACTAGGCAAAAGAAAATAAACAAATAAAACAAAGACAGAGACACAGGTTATCTGGACAACACTACCAACCACCTTGACCAACTGGTAATTATAGAACACTACACACTACGAATGTGAATGAACATGCTCTACAATTACTTGGCCATAATACAAGTCTCACTTCATTTTAAATAATTAGGATATCAACTCAGATCAAAATAAACTTGAAAAAAAAAAGAACAGTGATTTTTTTTTTTTTTTTTTGTCCAGGTGCCTTGTTTCACGAAACTGGTCTTCATATATAAGATGTAACCAACCCCCCTGAAGTCTTTAAATATGTAAAATTGACTAAGAATAATATTAATGTTTTTTTCTTAACTCAAACTAAAATGTAGAATTTTGATTCTTAACTTATAATATCAAACTCTGACTGGAGGGTAATAAATCACAATAGGTCATGAAGTAGAAAAATATTTATATGATTGAGATTTACCCTTCAGTGAGGAAAATTTTTTCTTTAAATATTAGAAAGCTTCAAAATTTTTCTTTAAAGCCTTGAAAAAAATAATACTTTGTGAGAAGAAAATTTGTCTTAGTTTTTTATTTTGATGAAACTATGGATTAGTTGAAAGTTGTAGCAATAGGACAGAGAGGTCCCAGGTACATGCACCCTTAAAATTTCCCTCCCTGGTTACATATTACATAAACATAGTACATCAAATCCAGGAAATTTTCATGGTGAAATGTGTTGCATATTATTCTATGCAATTTTATCATGTGTACATAAATATTCAGGATATTCCTATATTGTGAGATAAAGAAATAGTTCATCACCTCAAAAATATTTTGTGTATAGTCACACTCATCACCTTCCAACCCACCATACCAAACCTTTGGCAATCATAAATCTATTTTCATTGCTAGAGACTGAACTTTTCAGATTGGACTCAAGTTAACAAACTGAACATTTTAATTTTGAGATCTAAATAAGCTGATGCATGTATCAATATTTCATTCCTTTTTATTGCTAAATAGCATTCCATGATCTTGTTTCTCTTCTGTCTTCCACCAATCTACATATCAATCTTTTTGATAATACCAAAGAGCATTGATTTCTGTAGACATTTAATGTTTTAATGTCTGGTTAATTCTGCTTTATTCTATTTCAAAATTATTTTAGCCTTTAGTCAATTTTTTGGATTTTTCTATACATTTAGAATAAGCTTGGCTGTATATACAAAAACACTGAGATTTTTTAAAATGTATTTCTTTAAGGCTAATTGCTTTACAGAATTTTGCTGTTTTCTGTCAAACCTCAATATGAATCAGCTATAGGTATACATATACACCCTCCATTTTTAATCTCCTTCCCCGTGCCACCCCTCTAGGTTGATACACAGTCCCTGTTTGAGTTTCCTGAGTCATACAGCAAATTCCCATTGGCTATCTATTTTACATATGGTAATGTAAGTTTCTATGTTACTCTCTATATACATCTCAACCTCTCCTCCCCTCTCCCCATGTCCATAAGTCTATTCTCTATGTCTGTTTCTCCATTCTTGTCTTGTAAATAAATTCTTCAGTATCATTCTTCTAGATTCCATACATATGCATTAGAATGCAATATTTATCTTTCTCTTTCTGACTTACTTCACTCTGTATATAGGTTCTAGATTCATCCACCTCATTAGACTGACTCAAATGCATGCCATTTTGTGGCCGAGTAACATTCCATTGTGTATACGTACCACGACTTCTTTATCCAGTCATCTGTTGATGAACATCTAGGTTGCTTCCATGTTCTAGTTATTGTAAATAGTGCTGTAATAAACAGTGGGATACATGTGTCTTTTTCAATTTTGGTTTCATCAGGGTATGTGCCTAGGGGTTGAATTGCTGGGTCATATGGTGGTTTTATTCCTAGTTTTTTAAGGAACCTCCATACCATCTTCCATAGTGGCTGTATCAATTTGCATTCCTACCAACAGTAAAAGAGCATTCCCTTTTCTCCACACCCTCTTCAGCATTTATTGTTTGCAGTCTTTTTGATGACGTCCATTCTGATCTGTGTGAGGTGATATCTCATTGTACTTTTGATTTACATTTATCTAATAATGAGCAATATTGAGCATATTTTGATAAGTTTGTTAGCTATCTGTATTCCTCCTTTGAAGAAATGTCTGTTTAGGTCTTTTCCCCACTGTCTGATTGGGTTGACTGTTTCTCTGGTATTGAGTTGCATGAGCTGCTTGTATATTTTTGAAATTAAGCCTCTGTCAGTTGTTTCATTTGCTATTATTTTCTCCCATAATTCTGAGGGTTGTATTTTCACCTTTCTTATAATTTCCTTCGCTGTCCAAAAGCTTTTAAATTTAATTAGGTCCCACTTGTTTACTTTTGTTTTTATTTCTGTTACACTAGGATATGGGTCCTAGAGGATCTTGCTTTGTTTACCTCATCGAGTGTTCTGCCTATGTTTTCCTCTAAGACTTTTATAGTTTCCAGTCTTACATTTAGGTCTTTAAACCATTTTGAGTTTATCTTTGTGTATGATGTTAGGAAGTGTTCTAATTTTATTTTTTTACATCTAGCTGTCTAGTTTTCCCAGCACCATTTACTGAAGAGGCTGTCTTTGCCCCATTGTATATTCTGGCCTCCTTTGTCAAAAATAAGGTACGCATAGGTGCATGGGCTTATTTCTGGATTTTCTATCTTGTTCCATTGGTCTCTATTTCTGTTTTTGTGCAAGTACCATACTATCTTGATGACTGTAGCTTTGTAGTATCATCTGAAGTCAGGAAGGTTGATTCCTCAAACTCCATTCTTCTTCCTTAAGACTGCTTTGGCAAATTGGGGTCTCTTGTGTTTCCAATGAATTGTGAATATTTTTGTTCTAGTTCTGTGAAAAATGCCATTAGTAATTTGATAGGGACCTCACTGAATCTGAAGATTGCATTTGGTAGTATAGTCATTTTCACAATATTGATTCTTCCTACCCGGGTACATGGAATATCTCTCCATCTGTTTATGTAATCTTTGATTTCTTTCATTAGTCTCTTACAATTTTCTGTGTGGAATTCTTTTGTCTGCTTAAATAAGTTTATTCCTAGATATTTAATTCATTTTGTTGTAATGGTGAATGGGATGTATTCCTTAATTTCTCTTTCTGATTTTCATTGTTAGTATATAGAAATGTAAGTGATTTTTGTGTATTGATTTTGTATCCTGCAACTTTGCTAAATTCATTGATTAGTTCTAGTACTTTTCTGATATGATTTTTAGAGTTTTCTACAGTCACTCTGCTTATTTAATGTATATGCAGAGTACAGCATGAGAAATGCTGGGCTGGAAGAAGTACAAGCTGGAATTAAGATTGCCAGGAGAAATATCAATAACCTCAGATATGCAGATGACACCACCCTTATGGCAGAAAGTGAAGAACTAAAGAGCCTCTTGATGAAAGTGAAAGAGGAGAGTTAGAAAGTTGGCTTAAAGCTCAACATTCAGAAAACTAAGATCATGGCATCCAGTCCCATCGCTTCATGGGAAATAGATGGGGAAACCATGGAAACAGTGGCAGAATTTAAGTTTTGGGGCTCCAAAATCACTGAGGATGGTGATTCCACCCATGAAATTAGAAGATGCTTACTCCTTGGAGGGAAAATTATGACCAACTTAGACAGCATATTAAAAAGCAGAGACATTACTTTGTCAACAAAGGTCTGTCTAATCAAGGCTATGGTTTTTCCAGTATTCATGTATGGATGTGAGAATTGGACTGTGAAGGCTGAGCGCCAAAGAATTGATGCTTTTGAACTGTGGTGTTGGAGAAGACTCTTGAGAGTCCCTTGGACTGCAAGAAGATCCAACCAGTCCATCCTAAAGGAGATCAGTTCTGAGTGTTCATTGGAAGGACTGATGTTGAAGCTGAAACTCCAATACTTTGGCCACCTCATGTGAAGAGCTGACTCATTGGAAAAGACCCTGATGCTGTGAAGGATTGGGGGCAGGAGGACAAGGGGATGACAGAGGATGAGATGGCTGGCTGGCATCACCAACTTGATAGACATGGGTTTAGGTGGCCTCCGGGAGTTGGTGATGGAAAGGGAGGCCTGGCATGCTGCAGTTAATGGGGTCACAAAAGTCGGACACAACTGAGCTACTGAACTGATCTGAACTGATGCACAGCATCATGTCATCTGCAAACAGTAAGAGCTTTATTTCTTCTTTTCCGATCTAGATTGCTATCATTACTTTTTGTTCTCTGATTGCTATAGCTAGGAATTCCAGACTATGTGGAATAATAATGGCAGAAGTGGACACCCTTGTTCTGTTCCTGATCACAGGGGCTTTCAGTTTTTCACCACTGAGAGTAGTGCTTGCTGTAGGCTTTACTATGTTTGTAGGTTCTTTCTATGCCAATTTTTTTTAAAGAGTTTCAATCATAAATGGGTGCTGATTTTGTCAGCGGCTTTATCTACATCTATTGAGATTATCATATGGTTTTTATCTTTCAATTTGTTAATATAATGAATCACATTAATTGATTTGTGTATATTGAAAAATCCTTGCATCCCTGGAATAAATCCAACTTGATTGTGGTGTATGAACTTTTTGATGTGTTGCTGAATTGTTTGCTAAAATTGTGTTGAGGATTTTTGCATCTATGTTTATCAGTGATAATGGCCTGTAGTTTTGTTTTTCTTAGTGTTGTCTTTGTCTGGTTTTGTTATCAGGGTGATGGTGGCCTTGTAGAATGAGCTTGGAAGTGTTCCTTCCTTTGTAATTTTTTAAAAGGATTTTAGAAGGATAGGCATTAGCTCTTCCTTAAAAGTTTAATAGAATTCACCTATGAAACCATCTGGTGCTGGGCTTTTATTTTGGGGAAGATTTTCGATCACAGCTTCAATTTCAGTGCTTGTAATCAGATTGTTCATAATTTCTATTTATTCCTGGTTCAGTCTTGAGTGATTGAACTTTTCTAAGAATCTGGTCATTTTTTCCAGGTTATCTATTTTATTGACATATAGTTGTTCATAATAGTCTCTTATAATTCTTTGTATTTCTGCACTGTCTGTTGTGACCTCTCCTTTTTCATTTCTATTTTTTTTGATTTGATTCTTCTTTCTTTTTTTATTGATGAGTCTGGCTAAAGGTTTTTCAATTTGTTTATCTTCTCAAAGAACCAGCTTGTAATTTTATTAATCCTCATTGTTTCTTCCATTTTTTTTCATTTATTTCTGCTTGGATGTTCATGATTTCTTTCCTCCTACTAATTTTGGGGGGTTTTGGTCTTCTTTTCCCAGTTGTTTTAGGTGTAAAGTTGTCTATTTCTTGTTTCTTGAGGTAGGATTGTATTGCTATAAACTTCCTTCTTAGATCTGCTTTTGCTGCATCCCATAGGTTTTGAGTTGTTGGGTTTTCATTGCCATTTGTTTCTAGAAATTTTTTTAAATTTCCCTTTGGATTTCTTCAGTAACCTGTTGGCTATTTAGAAATGTGTTATTTAATCTCCATGTGTTTGTGTTTCTTACAGCTTATTTTTTCTTCTTCTTGTAATTGATATCTAGCCTCATAGCATTGTGGTCAGAGAAGATGCTTGACATGATTTCATTTTCTTAAATTTACTGAGGTTTGGTTTGTGACCCAAGATGTGGTCTTTCCTGGAGAGTGTTTCATGTGCACTTGAGAAGAAGGTGTATTCTTCTGTATTTGTATGGAATGTCCTGCAGATATTAATGAGATCCATCTGATCTAATGTATCATTTAAGACTTGTGTTTCCTTATTCATTTTCTGTTTTAATGATCTGTCCTTTGGTGTGAGTGGGGTGTTACAGTCTCCTACTATTATTGTGTTACTGTTGATTTCTCCTTTTATGTCTCTTAGTGTTCATCTTAGGTACTGATGTTGAATCCTGTATTCAAGTGGCTTCCTGTATGAATTCTCACTATTTGATACTCCCTAGCATTACTTCTTTGGCAGTCTAAGGTGTTGGAGTCTGTCTGTGCTCCCAATCCAAAGGCTCAGGGCTTAATCTCTGGTCAGGAATGAAGACTCCACAAGTGGTTTGTTATGGCATTAAGTGAGACTAAAACAAATATTCAACAACAAGAAAGTAAAAGTGAACCCCAGACAAATGACAGTTACAAAATCAGGCAAATAATAAATAATGGAACATATACATATACATATACATCCATGAGCAAAGTCAAAACAGTCCAGCAAAAAGAAAGTACAGTAGATTGACAAACAAAGGAAGTTAAAGATTAAATTTACCAGTTAAGAACAAACTAACTAAAGCATAAACTGGAAAACAAAACTAAAGCAAGGTGCCAAGTGGGGAATAAACCAGTAAAAACAAAACTAACAAATATGTTGAGTGGAAAGGAAAGAAAGATATACAAAGTTAAACAGGTAGATGAAGAAGATTCATATACTTTAAAGATTAGCTGCAAGGGAAAAGAACAGTAGGAAAGGCAAACAAAGGAATAAATGTAGACAAAAATATGAGGTTTTTAAAAAATTAAAATTATAAAAATGAGAAAAGAAAAAAAGTGGAAGAAGAAAGCAAAAAAGGAAAAAGATAAAAAGGAAAACTACAGAACTGCAAAATCCCAACATATAGGCACAGGTTTATAGAAAGAATAAAATGTGTGACTGAATATACACATAGACATATACACCCATAAGCAAAATCAAAACAGTATAACAAAAGTAAAGTACAATAGATTGACCCACTAAACAAAGGAAACCAAAAATTATAACTACCAGAACAAAACTAGCTAAAGCACAAACTGGAAAACAACTAAAGCAAGGTACCAATTGGGGAATAAAGCAACAAAACTAAAACTAACAAATATGTTGAGAGGAAAGGAGAGAAATAAAAGAAAAAAATAATAGATATGATAAGTTAAACAAAGGTAGATAAAGATGATTTATATATGTTAAATTTAACTGCAAGGGGAAAGAACAGTAGGAAAACTAAACAAAGGAATAAATGCAGAAAAAATAATAATAGGTTAAAAAATTAAAAAGATAAAAAAGAGAATAATAATAAAAAAGGAAAACTCCACAGAATTGTAAAAGCCCAATGTAGAGGCAGAGGTTTATAAAAACAGAAACATGTGACTGAAGGGAAGAAAAAAAGCTCAAAATCTTAATTAGATTTTATCAGTTCAGTTCAGTTCAGTTGCTCAGTTGTGTCCAACTCTGTGTGATCCCATGGACTGCAGCACTCCTGGCCTCCCTGTCCATCACCAACTCCCAGAGTTTACTCAAACTCATGTCCATTGAGTCAGTGATGCCATCCAACCATCTCATTGTCTGTCATCCCCGTCTCCTCCCATCTTCAGTCTTTCCCAGAATCGGGGTCTTTTCAAATGAGTCAGTTCTTTGAATCAGGTGGCCAAAATATTGGAGTTTCAGGTTCAGCATCAGTCCTTCCAATGAATATTCAAGATTGACTTCCACTAGGATGGACTGATTGGATCTCCTTTCAGTCCAAGGGAGAAGTCTCAAGAGTCTTCTTTAACACGACAGTTCAAAAAAGTCTTGGGCGCTCAACTTTCCTTATAGTCGTCATATCCATACATGACTACTGGAAAAACCATAGCCTTGACTAGACGTATCTTTGTAGGCAAAGTAGTGCCTCTGCTTTTTAATATGCCATCTAGGTTGGTCATAACTTTCCTTTCAAGTAGCAAGCGTCTTAATTTGATGGCTGCAGTCACCATCTGTAGTGATTTTTGAGCCCACAAAGATGAAGTCTGTCATTGTTTCCACTGGCTCCCCATCTATTTGCCATGAAGTGATGGGACTGGATTTCATGAGATTCGTTTTCTGAATGTTGAGTTTTAAGCCAACATTTTCACTCTCCTCTTTCAATTTCTTCCAGAGGCTCTTTAGTTCTTCTTTTCTTTCTGCCATAAGGGTGGTGTCATCTGCATATCTGAGGTTATTGATATGCAGTCTTGATTCTAGCTTCTAGCTTCTGCTTCATTCAGCCCAGCATTTCTAATGATGTACTATGCATATAATTTAAAAAAGCAAGGTGACAGTATGCAGCCTTGGCGTACTCCTTTCCTGATTTGGAACCAGTCTGTTGTTCCATGTCCAGTTCTAACTGTTGTTTCTTAACCTGCATACAGATTTCTGAGGAGGCAGGTCACGTGGTCTGAATTTCATAGTGCCAATAAAATTGACAGCTACAATGGAGGGGGATTAAAAACAGGATAAAAAAACTGAAGGGGATAAAAAGGATAAAAAAAGAGAAAAAAATCCAAAAGAATCTACAGAACAAGTCAAAAGATTAGAATAATAATGTTTTTATTGAGTCACTGCTTTCTGAGTCGTTTCCTGCACTAGGAGTCACAGTTCCCCTTACCTCCTTAGGATGCCCTCCAACACTGTGGTGATCTCTGTTGTGGGGGTAGCTCAGATTCTAATCTGGTCCTACTCCTGTATGTTCTTTCCTCCAATGTCCATAGTTTTCAGAACTAGTGAAATTTCTTTTGTTGAGCTCTAAATGACCTTTTATATATTCCATAGACACAGAGGCTGCCTAGTTGATCATATGGATTTAATCTATAGCTTGTACAACTGGTTGGAAGGTTTGGGGTCTTCTTCCTTAGCCACACTGCCCCTGGGTTTCAATTGTGGTTTTATTTCCACCTCTTTATGTGGGTTGTCCACTGGGATTTGCTCCTGAGTCTGCCCTGGAAGACTTGGGTTTGCCCCTGTGAGGGCCAGGTGTGGAGGTGAAGCAGCTGCTTTGGTCACAGGGGTTCTGGCAGCACCAGGTAATCAGGGGAGTTGGTAGCAAGAGCAGCAGGAAATATAGTGCTCTAGAAGGGTATGGGAACCAGTATTGGACAAACGCACTCCAGTATTCTTGCCCAGAGAATCCCCCTCCCTGACAGAGAAGCCTGGCGGGCCACAGTCTACAGAGTCACAAGGAGTCCTACACAACTGAAGCAACTCTGCACGCGTAGACACAAGACAAAAAACGGTCTTATGTCAAAATATCACATTTCTATGTTTCAAGATCTCAATCAGCAATATGGCAAAAATGGATGCATATTAAATCACCGGATTATGTAAATATTAATGAATTATTTCTAGAATTATTATATTTAAATGGAAGAAAGGAGTTATGAAAACAAAAATCTCAATTTCACTTTTCAGTAACAAATATAATTGTAACAGTACAATACTTTTGTAGTCAATCTTTCAGGAGAGCATGAAAATTCAATAAGAATGCATTTTGCTTGCTTAAAAAGACATTAAAACTATGATCAAAATCTGTAATTATAGAATTGTAGATTATACAGCATTCAAGAGAACAGCAAGGAGAGATAGGAAGACCTTCTTAAAAGAATGATGCAAAGAAATAGAGGAAAACAATATAATGAGAAAGACTAGAGATCTCTTCAAGAAAATTGGAGCTATCAAGGGAACATTTCATGCAAGGATGGGCACTATAAAGGACAGAAACAGTGAGGACATAATAGAAGCGGAAGAGATTAAGAAGAGCTGACAAGAATACACAGAATAACTATACTAGAAAGGTCTTAATGACCCAGGTAACCACAATATTGTGGTCACTCACCTAGAGCCAGATATCCTGGAATATGAAGTCAAGTGGGCCTTAGGAAGGATTACTACAAACTAAGCTTCTGGAGATGATGGAATTTCAGCTTAACTACTTCAAATCCTAAGATGATGCTATTAAAGTGCTCCACTCAATATGTCAGCAAATTTAATAAACTCAGCAGTGGCCACAGGACTGGAAAATATCAATTTTCATTCCAATCCCAAAGAAAAGCTATGCCAAAGAATATTTACATTGCCATCCATTTGTACTCATTTCACATGCTAGCAAGGTTATTCTCAACTTCCTACATGTTCGGCTTCTGCAGTACATGAACCAAGAACTTCCAGGTGTACAAGCTGGGTTTAGAAAAGACAGGAATCAAAGATCAAATTGCCAGCATTCACCTAATCACAGAGAAAGCAAGAGAATTCCAGAAGAACATCTACTTCTCTTCATTGACTGTGCTTAAGCCTTTGACTGTGTGGATCACACAAACTGTAGAAAATTCCTAAAGAGATGGGAATACCAGATCATCTTACCTGTCTCCTGAGAAAACTTTATGCAGGTCAAAAAACAACATTTAGAACCTTACATGGAACAACCAACTGCTTCAAAACTGGGAAAGGAGTACAACAAGTCTGTATCTTTTCACCCTGCTTATTTAACATTAGGCAGAGAAAATCATGTGAGATGCCTGGCGGGATGAATTAGAAGCTGGAGTTAAGACTGCAGGGAGAAATAACAACAGCCTCAGATATGTAGATGATACCACTTTAATGGAAGAAAGTGAAGAGGAATTAAAGAGTCTCTTGATGGTGAAAGAAGAGAGTGAAAAAGTTGGCTTAAAACTCAATATTTAAAAAACAAAGATTATGGCATCTGGCCCCATCACTGTTTGGCAAATAAAAGGGGAAAAAGTGGAAGCAGTGACAGATTTTATTTTCTGGGGCTCCAAAATCCCTGCAGATGTTGACTGCAGCCATGAAATTGAAAGATGCTTCCTCCTTGGAAGGAAAGCTATGACAAAGCTAGACAGCATATTAAAAAGCAGAGACATCACCTTGCCAACAAAGGTCCATATAGCCAAAGTTATGCTTTTTCCAATAGTCATGTATGGATGTGAGAGTTGAACTATAAAGATACCTGAGCACTGAAGAATTGATGTTTTTGAACTGTGGAGTATAATAAGACTCTTCAGAGTCCCTTGGACCGAAAGGAGTTCAAACTAATCAGTCCCAAAGAAAATCAACCCTGAATATTCACTGGGAGGACTGATGATGAAGCTGAACTTCCAATACTTTCATCACCTGATAAGAAGAGCTGACTCATTGTCAATGACCTTGATGCTGGGAAAGATTGAAGGCAAAGGAGGAAGGTGCAGCAGAGGACGAGATGGTTAGATAGCATCACCGACTCAATAGACATTAATTTGTGTAGAATCCAGGAGATAGTGAAAGACAGAGGAGCCTGGCATACTTCATTCCTGCAAAGAATTGGAGATGACTTAGAGATTGAAAAACAATGACAAGATTATAGACACAGTTAATTGGCCACCTACAATAAAATTTTCACTTACAGGATTTTTTTTACCAAAACACTTGGCAGTAGGTATCAACTCTTATTTGTTTATTAAACAAATGAAGCTTAGGGAGTCTAAATAACTTTTCTACTGTCACAGTTAATAAGTATAAGATTCAACTCAGGTTTATCTCTCCAGACTTGTATAATGCAAACCTAACTTCTAACATTATTAATTGCCACCTTAAAATAGGCTCCATTAGCTGTTTTAAGATCATTTAATTTAGTGAATAACATTTAACTAGAGGAAAATAATAACATTTCTTTAGTTTTTTCAAGTCTTTCCACTTCCTTCTTCTGCTTTTTTTTTAGAAAATCATATGTATGATATAGTTTTCTAGATGAAGAATAAGTAATATTCTTCTTATGAAGGATGATGCTTCACAAAGATAGAAGAGTATAAACAAACTTTTTCTGAAGTCCTGTTGCTTTCTTGAAGGCAGATTTATGAGGAAGTGCAGATAAGATTATTTTAAATGCCTGTATGAAAATTCATATAAAAAATAGCTGGGCATCTTTTGGAGTAGAGAGTGCTAGAGTCTAAAATACAGGAATAGTGTGAGCAACATCCTGTACTATTAGTGTCTTAACTAAATATATCAGGATTTTAAAAATATCAGATGTTTTTTTCAGATGTTATTTTTCACAAGCTATAAGAGGCATAATTTGATCCTTTGAACATAATAGAAATTTTGTACACATTTCCCTGAGCATCAAAATATAGATTTACTTTCATACTTTGCTCATGCTCTTCTGTTTTCCTTCTCATACTGACCTATGGGAGAATTGCTTTCCATCTGCCTAGGTCTTAGTAATTATTATTATACTTCTTTTTTAAGAAGTATGAGATAACTTGTCTTAGGGAAAATGAAAAACTGTGTCCTCTGTGCAAAAAACTTGAAGACACTGAATTTATGATGCCTGAGAGAAGACTCAAGCAAAACAAATTTATATTCAAGGTTAGTCTTCCTTTGAGAATTTATAACAACCCATCACCTCCAAATTCTAGAGGAAGAAAAAAATATTTAATTCAAATTTTATGTTTTAAAATTTTGATTTGGTGAAAAATTATTTTATATTTTTTCTACAAACAAAAGTAACCTTTTTAGTAATATAAAACTTGAAATGTTTCTTAATTGAAGACTGAGGCCCAGTAACTGAGAAATATAACAGAGGGGAAGAAAAGTCATTTGATATAGAATTAATATAAATGACAATTGAAAACTCCTATAAAACCTGAAATAAAGTCAGTATTACATATAAGAGTTTTACAACTATTCTACTATTATTAATAGTAATAGTAGCTAATGATATTGCATGTGTACTGAGCTAAATACACCAATTACCCCGTTTATTTTTTATTTGGTAGATTTGAAATATTTTCATTATGTATATGATAAAACTGAGGATTATATTCAAATAACTCATCAACTGGAAAGAGACAAGATTTGAACCTAGCTGCACTACTTTCAAAACTTATGGTCTAAGTAAGCTACGGTCTAGCTCCGTTTAAATGATTCTGAGGCCAGTAGAAGTATGCCCACATCCCATATTGTTAAGACAAATATCCATTTTTAGATACTTTTCTTAAGTACATTTTCATGGATCTGCATTTTTCAGATATCATTTATGAACTCTGACTGACCTGCGAATAAAGCATTGCTGCTGCTTTCAGTTGACAAATGATATAGTCTCCCGGCGTTTTCAACCTGAATTGGAGGAAAGTGTAATTTCTCAAACTGCTCATGGGAGTTTAAACATGTAGTTTTGGAAGGAAAAGAGAAAGTACTTTCATTGGTTATATAAAATTCAAACAGTGATATTTATTATTGATATTTTCAAGGCCCCACTGGATATCACTATGCTATAGCAATAACAAACTAATACGAAGAACTGTGGCCAAAATACATGGAATAACCTAATACTTTCTTTAGAAAATCTAAAGAGTGCTTTATCTTCTGACTTTAATTGCAACATAGCCTTATACAACTGTGTTAACAAGAACAGTCATGGCTCTGTCCTGCCAAATAATTTTTCTTTGGTGATTCAAATCATCACACCTTCACAATAAAGCTAAATATTATTTCTGACTCAACATAAAACAATTCCTAAGTTTTGAAGCATTCTGATTTCTGTTGTCTTCATGTCTTTTCATGGGAAAGTGAAATGGATTTTATCAATCCCCACTGTGCTTAGCTTCTCAGTCGTGTCCAGCTCTTTGTGAACCTCTGAACTGTACCCCTGCAGTCTCCTCTGTCCATCAGATTTTTCAGGCAAGAATACTGAAGTAGATTGCCATTTCTTCCTCCAAGAAATCTTCCCGACCCAGGGATCCTACCCACCTCTCCCAAGGTTCGAACCCATGTCTCCTGCATTGCAGGCAGATTTTTACTCACTGAGCCATCAGGGAAGCCCCACTTATTATATATGCTGTTTCATATGGAAAACTTACTGGCATCTCTTGATGGAAACGAAAGTGATTTGACCCAAGAAAATAGACTAGCATGTAATACTGCATCACACGATGTCTCTTTTCAAAGGCGTAGTTTCCAATTGCTTGTTGTTCACAAAGCACTGTAGAGAAAACAAAGGAACTCAGGATTTTGTTTTATTCATTTCATACATGCAGAGAAATGTCCAGCCATGGAGGACTTCATCAATATTTCACTTGCAGAATTCCAGAATTTAGAACACAGATTCTGCAAGGCAAAGTTCACATGGAGAACCTCTGTTACCATGTAGCCCAGGTTCTCTCAGTGCAGATGCAAACACCTGGCAGCTACTGGTCACAATGCCCTGGTAAAGTTGGATGCCTGGGCTGGACTCTGAGGACAGGAGAGTGATGGCGCAAGACACTGCAGCTTCTACAATTGCTCCACCACAGTCCTAGCAGTTTTAGCAAATTTTCAAATGCAAATAACTAATACAGGGCCTACACCATTTCCTCACAAGGATTTGGGGCAAGTTGTTGAGATTCCCATACCTGTGAAGGAAAGATAATTATGACTAATGCTCCTAGAAATGCAGTGATGCCATGCCTTTAGAACAATCTGACTTCAGGAAACTAGTGATAACTGCTCTATTTCCTAAGTGAAATGAAGTGTTTAAGGTGAATTCAGTCTCTTGTGATTTGTGTTCATATCTTTGTACTATAAAACTACAAACACATTTTTTGTTTTAAAGGAAGGAAATTAAGATGTTAGCTTCCATTTAATCAAATATCTCTTTCTATGTATCTATACATCTATATCCATATATCTACATTGATATATAGATAAATGATGATATTATATGTGTATTATATGTGTATGTATATGTGTATATTATATGTGTATGTATATATATATGTATATGTATATGTACAAAAACATATACTAAGAAGTGGCATTGCATAGAAAATAAACTGGTGAATGATGTTCTATCTCTCAATGGGCTTCATATAAAGGTTAGGTAAAACTGAAAGCTATGATTACTCTGAGAGGTGAACTTAAACAGTGCTAATATTTACTGGATGGAGTCCCTTATATCTTCCTAAACATGGTGTCTTTTTCAACCTCAACCCTTTCTAAACTTATCAGTCATTGAAGATACCACTTACGCTAAAATAAATGATCATTCTTACCCCTAAACCACTGAAACTCTTCTGTTTGGAAATTTTGGAGATTCTGGAATTTTATATCTTCATGTAAAGGGATCCCCTCAAATTTGTCATGTTTTTCATTATTTAGTACATTCATTCTTTCTGTAGGCTTTAGTAGAGTATATATTACCTATATATAAAGGCAGCCAAAATATTGAGTAAGATGCATATATACCTTCAGAGAAATTGAAGTCTAGTGCACATATGGCACTGATTTCAATGTCAGACAGAAATTTTATAGTTACAATTACTTTCCCCAACACTTACTAAAATATATGTCACAGGTATGTTGTGAAGAGAAATTAGATAATGTTTGTGTTTCTTTTTACACTGTAAGGCACAAGGTAAGCAGTCACTAATTAAATCTTTAAATATAATATTTAATAATAGAATTCAAATTATGTTACTAAATGAACAGCCTCAAATATTTCTCAATATTTTTCTGATGAATTGTAAAACCAATATTCTAACTATTATTTTTATCTATTTTGCCCTCCTCTAAAAAAAAAAAAATAACAATTGCAGAAGCCAAGTGACTAATTTTTTTCTAACCACAAAAGTCACCCAAGTTGAATTAATTTGTGTTTTCAAACCTATTTGTGTAACACATATTTGGCTTTGTGAAAAGACATCTCTTTACAAGTTACAATTATGCTAAAAAGGAAGAGCATTATATTTTGAAAATATATTTTTCAGTAAACTTAAAATGAAAACAGTAAACATATAAGTGCACAAATCATCAGAGTTTAGTTTTATAAATTTTCAGAAACTACACCTATGTAAGAGTATACACAGACCATGAAAGAGAACAACGTTAGCAATACACCCTTGCACCTTTCTGAACTATACGTAAATAGAACCATGCAATGTACACACTTTAGTATCTGGCTTCTTTCATTTGATATTATGTATCTAGTAGCAGTTTTTTCATTATGATGTGAAGAGCCAACTCACTGGAAAAGACCCTGATATGGGGCAAGACTGAAGGCAAAAGAAGAGGGAGGCAGAGGATGACATGGTTAGACAGCATCACTAACTCTATGGACATGAATCTGAGAAAACTGAGAGACAAAGAAGGACAGGAAAGCCTGATCTGCTGCAGTCCATGGAGTCACAAAGAGTCAGACATGACAGCGACTGAACAGCAATAAAAATCTAGCAGTAGTTTATTCAGTATCATTATTATGTAATATTTTATTACATGGATATAGCAAGGCTTATTTACCTATTCTGATGTTGATAGACATTTGGTTGATTCCAGATTTTGATTCTATGAATTGTGATGCTGTGAACATTCTTGTATATGTTTCTCCTAAAAATATGGCTGCATATGTGTTCAGAACAAAATGTACCCTTCTGAGTTTGTCTCAACAGTATGCTTGTGAGATCCATCACATCTCTGTTTATGGCAGTAGCGCATTCTTTCTCTTTACCCTGTAATGTCAGGATGCTGTTTTGATACGTGTTTTTTCTTTCTGGTTTCCTTGTGGTTGCACATTTTTCTGATTTAGGTTGAATTTGTCTAGCATAACGTTTGCTCCAGAGAATGTCTGTTAATAGCCTACTTACTCTTTGCCTCCTTACTGCCACACAGAACATCTCCCTCAGTCCATCAGCTTAACACTTGGCAATCAAAGCTTAGTGGCCCAGAACAATGAACTGCTACTCCTTTCATCATATGAAAACCCAAGAAAATACTCACTCTATACAAAGAGTTAAAAGACTTCTAGCATTTTTAATTAATTAGCTATTGACTTTATGGCTATTTTATTTCCTTTTTGCTTTAGAATCCTTTATAATTAAGCAAAATCAATGCCTAATTTACTAAAACCTTCACTTTTTAGTGCTATTTTATCTCACATTTGATTACCTTCCTGCATTTCTAGAAACGTAGAAAATTATGGGATGAAGAAAACATCACTTACTCAAAATTAAAGGTCATGTAAAACTGGGGAAAGAATCACTCAGTTTTATCAATCCTACCAGGTGGCTCTGGACTTCTCACCAGCAAGCTTCAGGCTGGATGGTGCTTCAGACGTTGTTGATTTTATCTCTAGTTTAAATCATTAGTCAAGTCATTTATGTTTTATCTTATCTTGTTTTTTAGTTTATGATGCTATGACAGCTATATTTTATTCTTCACTTAAATACAAGTTTATTACTTAAGTAAAATGTTACTGCTCAAGTACTATATTTATTTTGAATTCTAGTTTTTCTGCTCCATTTCCTTCTCCAATGCATGAAAGTGAAAAGTGAAAGTGAAGTTGCTCAGTCGTGTCTGACTCTTCACTACCCCAAGGACTGCAGCCCACCAGGCTCCTTCATCATTGGGATTTTCTAGGCAAGAGTCCCAGAAGTGGGTTGCCATTGCCTTCTCCAAGGTTGTCTACTATTAATACATAATTTCAACATGGCTTAGAGATGTTTGCCAATAGTGGTGTTAGAAGTAAGGGCTTAGTTAGCAATATTTGTAGTACAGAATTCTCAAAAACATATAGATATCTTAAGTTACCTCAAGGATATTTTTATAATAGGCTGAAAACACAAATAACCGCAGTTGTCTTATGTTACCACCTATTTTATCTTTTCCCAAATAATTTTTGGAATAACATTATTGATGGTAGATTGGTATATTTTAATTCTGGGAGGGAAAACAGAAGGAAGGGCATTTGGGAATAATTAATTTAATATTGAAATATTCTTGAGGATATTATCATATTCAGTTCAGTTCAGTCACTCAGTCGTGTCCAACTCTTTGCGACCTCATGAACCACAGCACACCAGGCCTCCCTGTCCATCACCAACTCCTGGAGTCTACCCAAACCCATGTCCTTTGAGTCGATGATGCCATCCAGCCATCTCATCCTCTGCTGTCCCCTTCTCCTCCTGCCCTCAATCTTTCCCAGCATCAAGGTCTTTTCCAGTGAATTAGCTCTTCACATCAGGTGGCCAAAGTATTGGAGTTGCACCTTCAACATCAGTCCTAACAATGAACACCCAAGGCTGATCTCCTTTATGCTAGACTGGTTGTGCTTTCTCCAGCCCAGCGTTTCTCATGATGTACTCTGCATATAAGTTAAATAAGCAGGGTGACAATATACAGCCTTGATGTACTCCTTTCCCTATTTGGAACCAGTCTGTTGTTCCATGTCCAGTTCTAACTGTTGCTTCCTGACCTGCATACAGGTTTCTCAAGAGATAGGTCAGGTGGTCTGGTATTCCTAACTCTTTAAGAATTTTCCACAATTTATTGTGATCCACACAGTCAAAGGCTTTGGCATAGTCAATAAAGCAGAAATAGATGTTTTTCTGGAACTCTCTTGCTTTTTTGATGATCCAATGAATGTTGGCAATTTGATCTCTGGTTCCTCTGCCTTTTTTAAAACCAGCTCAAACATCTGCAAGTTCATGGTTCATGTATTGCTGAAGCCTGGGTTGGAGAATTTTGAGCATTACTTTACTAGTGCATGAGATGAGTGCAATTGTGCGGTAGTTTTGAGCATTCTTCAGCGTTGCCTTTCTTTGGGACTGGAATGAAAACTGAACTTTTCCAGTCCTGTGGCCATGGCTGAGTTTTCCAAATTTGCTGACATATTGAGTGCAACATTTTCATAGCATCATCTTTCAGGATTTGAAATAGCTCAACTCGAATTCCATCACTTCCACTAGCTTTATTTGTAGTGATGCTTCCTAAGGCCCAATTAACTTCACATTCCAGGATGTCTGGCTCTATGTGAGTAATCAAACCATCGTGATTATCGGGTCATGAAAATCCTTTTTGTACAGTTCTTCTGTGTATTCTTCCCACCTCTTCTTAATATCTTCTGCTTTGTTAGGTCCATACCATTTCTGTCCTTTATTGAGCCCATCTTTGCATGAACTGATCCCTTGGTATCTCTAATTTTCTTGGAGATTTCTAGTCTTTCCCATTCTATTGTTTTCATCTATTTCTTTGCATTAATCTTTGAGAAAACTTATACCAGACAGAGTTAAAATTGCAAGGAAGACTTTATTGAGACTATTGCAATAGAGGTTAAGACTTTTGTAATGGGCTGATATATCATACTCAACTCCACTGAAACCTAAGACAAGCAGGTTTTTAAAGGATGAAGTGAGCTAATGTAAAAGTATTGGAGGACATTAAGGATGGATGTTGGTCCATGTGATTAGGCCATCTGTGTTTGCTAATTGGTTTAACAAAGTTAGGGTCCTAGTCTCCTACAGGGACTGGAAGATAGATAGAGGCCCTATCTCTTTGATGATTACTTATCAAAGGGATGACTTTCAAGTCCTTGAGAAACACATCTTAAAGTTGTAGAAGATTTACATTTCATGGGACAGAGGAAGAATCTCCAACAACAAATTTTCTAAAGTAGATACTCTAAGAAAAGGTAGGTCTGGGGACTGTGTCAAAAAAAAACCAAAACTTAAAGTTTATTCAAATTGAGGGTAAGTTAGGGCCTTCTTAGTCAATACAAATTATTTTCATACAAAGAGTCATGTACAGAATTAATGTTTTTAATCCAGGAATATGTTTCTCAAAAACAAACAACCTAATTATCCTTGTACCTATTTATGTCTTGAATATGAAAGTTGAATTTTACTCTGATTCCTACCTAGACAGAATTATAAAAACATATAAGAAAATATTTATTATATAAGGCCTATTTAATCTAAACATATTCCTGTAATTTCAGTGTAAATATACATTAATTTTTGGCATAAGTTTTTAATAATTTAAAATTCAGTCTTAATACCAACTGCTTTCAATATCTCATATTCTTGAAATGAGTCCAATTATATGGGAATTTTTACAAGGTAGACCTGATTAGTTTAATTTCTCCTGAAAGAAGAAACCCAAAAGCAGTGACTCCCTCTGTACCAGAGATAATTTCCAAGTTGCTATAATATAGTGTTACTGTCAAATAATAATGAAATATTTCAGCTTCTTTGCCTAATATGCAATGAGTATATTTAATCATTATTAAAATGATGCAAGACATCAGACAAGAAAATATGGGGGAAAAAATTCTTAAAGTTACCTTTTGCATGTTAATTGTCCACTGTTCAGAGATCTGTCAACACTTACTGGTTTTGTACAGGATTATATAAGTTACCACTTCCTGTTTTGCTCTTAATCATAACTTTCCTGTTTTCCACATATGCTGTCTTACTTTCTCTCTCTGGCTGTAAAACTGTTATTTATAAATTTCACATTATTACCTACAATAAATAAATAATAGACATGGGTATATCCATAAATTCTATTAAAATTTATTTTGCATGAAGTGGTTTTATACTTTGTATTATAAATAATGCAAAAGAAGCCATTTTTAAATGATTTCTCATAGCTATACTATTTCAAATGTAAAATGATGTTTTATTCACTGATAAATCAAAATAAAATTATACCACAGACTATTGTTTTTTTTTTTAATCAGTTTGGTATAGTATCCTTCATTCTAAAATGGTTCACATATTTGCTTCCTATAACTTAATCAAATATGAATAAATTTTGAGATGAAATGAATAAACATAGATGAAACCACTTTGGTTTCTTGAGATGTTACTATAAGGATTCGTCATAGTTTTTAAACAAAAAAGGATAAACCTTTGTGGAGTTTTGTTTTTGGAAATGCACATAACCTTCTGGTTTCCATATATCTTTTATAAACACACTGAGTCACAGATTTAAAAAACTATCTGCCCTTTACCCTTTATGGATTTGTTAGATTCCAATCTACTTACTATGTTGGAGCAACCACATGAGCCAGAGTTGCATCACTATGAGAGAAGCCTTGAGTTGTCTTCATATTAAGAGCTTCAAAATTTTCAGAGAAGTTGTCAAGTCTTTGTTAAAATAGAGAATTAATTTTAAGCATGTGTATTGCTTGGCTCATTACAGTCCTCAATATTATCTTTAAAAAAGCAAAATAGAGAGCATGTACTACCTCCCTGACAATAGCTATGAAGGGTCTGAGAACTGCTCTACTTGCAAGCTAACAAGACAATCTGCCACAGAGTTTCATCGATTCTGGAAGAAAGCAAAAGACTACTAGGTCAGAAGCAAAGGAGTTTACTACTCACAGAAACAACGTTAGCCAGATGCATCAGCACTTCATTGTGTGATTCCCCAGGTGTCACTTCTCACAAGGCATCAGACACCAAGAGGACCAAGCGGTCCCTGCACTCAGAGCAGAGAACCCTCATTCTTGGGGAACTTGAATATAACTCGGAGTAAGGACATCCGTGCTCCAGAGGGAGGTACTATCCTATCTTCCAAACTGTTCACTATAAACACAGTCTCTTTTCTCTCTGTTTGGTTACCACAATAGGAGATAAATTTTATTCTATTCTATTTAATTATGAGGAGTAAAATCAAGATTACAATCTGGGCCAAAATCCGTTTCTCCTACTGGGCAGAGTCAAAATGTTTTGACACTTGTTTGATATTATCCTTAACCAGCTTCTTCTCTGCATTCTGTTTGCAGTTGCTCACCATGTTAATATTTAAATATCCACAGCCTGTGCCGTCTTATATGAGGAATGTGAGTCACAGATCAAATGACTGTTGGACCTTCTGTTTAAGGGATGCAAATTACAGTGGCTACAATAAGACATAGTATATGGCCGGAAAAATAACAAAATGTAAGGGACTGAATATAAACAGAGCTAAGTGCCAAGGTAAATATTAGTAGTGCTATATAAAGTCATTTATTTCAGATAAAACTGTTTACAAAAATAAGTGCTAATGGACCATTCCTTCTAAAGAATTTATTTAAATAGAAGTTTTAGTTCAGTTGAACATAAAGGTATAGCCTTCGGATGTCAACAGAACTAAATTTGTCAATTTGCTCTCAAAGTCATTTTAGAATATTTCTATCCAACAGGTGAACAACATGAGTCTCACATGCAATTTGAAAAGTTCTTGTGTGTTTGTGTGTGTATGTGTGTGCGCTCAATTGTGTCTGACTCTTTGTAACCTCATGGACTGGAGTTCCCCAGGCTTCTCTGTTCATGAAATTTTCCAGACAAGAGTGCTGGAGTGGATTGCCATTTCCTTCTGTAGGGGATCTTCCCAATCCAGAAGCCGTCTCAACACAGGAACCTGTGTCTCTTCCAGGTCCTGCACTGGCAGACAGGTTCTTTACTACTGTGCCACCTAGGAAAATGTCTAGGAGGAGCATTAAAAATAGAAACAGGTGAATTTAAATTTGATACATTTTACTGAAGCCTATATATCAAAAGTATTATTCATATTATGTAGTCAACATAGAGGGCTTCCCAGGTGGAGCTAGTGGTGAAGAATCTGCCTGCCAATGCAGGAAACGAGATGCAGGTCTGATTCCTGGGTCAGGAAGAGTCTCTAGAGGAGTATTCATGCCTGGAGAAGCCCATGCAGAGAAGAGCCTGGTAGACTACAGTCCACAGGGTCACAAAGAATCAGACACAACACAGCTGAAGCTACTTGGCACAGCACAGCTCAGTCAACATAGAATTATTAATAAATTTATTTAAATTGTATCTTTATCCTAAACCTTCAAATTCCAGTGTGTATTTTATACTTGTGATACATCTCAGCTTGAGCAAGACACACTGAAGTGCTCAGTACCCGTAAGTGGCTAATGCCTCCCACATTGAACAATGTGAAATGCAAAGTCCACTTTTATTTAACTGCTTCATCAAACTCACAAAATGACTATTAAATTAAAATTACATGATGCCAAGATACCCTCTATAAATCTACCTGAACAAACTTTTTAGATTTAATCTTTGATTATAACAGAATCATACCACAGCAAGAACATTGGATTAAGAGCCTAGGGTTACAAGATGAAGTTCCTACATATTACCTATAGGATCTCGAATGAGTCATTTAGACTCTTGGGTCTTATTCCCTATAAGTACAAGAAAGGTTTTGGATCTCATAATTTGTAAACTGGTTTAGTTCTAAAATTCTACCAATCTATGTGGACCAAATAAATGGATGGCAGAGGGAATAAAACATCATTAACTTGAGAAATTAGTAATCATGACTTTGGAAAATCAATGGCTATGCTTTACTTCACATAGCCACTAAATTTCCTTTGTATAGGGTCACAGAAAAATCATATAAACATACGTATTTAATTTGACATAAAGCAATGAAATAGCCAGAAAATAAACATTTAGCAAAAATTATGAAGATTACCTCATGTCTAGATTTGAGGATTAAAAGGTATATCTTTAGCTGTATATCATCAAAGTTTCTAGTGAGTCATTACAACTAATACAGAAACACATTTCTGTCTTCCAAAAAGAAGTCAGGTACAATGTAATAAGCAAAATATAGTAGAAGAGGAAAACAATGTCTTAAACATGCTGCAGCCTTCCTAGACATATGCATTAACCTGTCTGGCTGAAGGTATTTGCTAATTCATTTAGCCCAAAACATTGTCCTGAAAACTCACAGCTGGTTACAAATTTAACCTATTACAAATCTATACACCTGCAGGCAGTTCAAAGAACTATACAAGTTCAACTTCAACTGCAATGGGAAGTTAATCATTAAGTCAACTTCCTCGTTTTCTTGGACAATTGAGTCAATCATATTGAATTTGCCCTTTAACATTTTGGCTTTTTTTTTCCTGCCCAAAAGTGATTTGGCCCTACAAGGAAAAAAAAAGAAAAAGACCAGTATTGATAGACCAATTACAGGTATAGGAATATTTACTTTGCAACCATTGAATCTGTTATTTCTTTGCTGATGACCCACTGTGTTTGATTTCAGGGGAAAAATTTACAGTTCCCTTAACTTTTATGGCAATGTGGGCCTGCAAACATTCAGTGAGAATAAGCCCTTGCCCCTTATTTAATCACTATCAATTGTATTACCAAAACATACTTTGTGTTATCTTTAAGAATAAATCTCATTGAATCACCACTGAAAAATCCCTCTACTATATAAGAGTGTTTGTATTTTATATATAAAGACAATGTTTTTATATATAAAATAAAAACATTGTATATATACAATGACTTTACTTCGTGGAAAGTCAGAAACCTCGGAATATTTTGAGATCCCTAAATAGACAGAAATTCTCCAATATCAGCAAGCACTGCTGGTGGAATAATAGGCTTTTAGAATGTTCAATCCTGCATTCCTTCACGGAAGCTCAGGATAGAAATTCATTCTACAGCCTTAGTACCTGCTCAATAATTTGTGTCCAGGGAGGTTTACATAATTAACATCTTTGGTTGTAAACATTCAGAACAAAACAAAAAGCCTTCTAGTTAAACCAGATACCATTTAAGACTATGTGTGTGTGTGTGTGTGTGTGTGTGTGTGCGCGTGTATGTGTGTGCATGTGTGCGCTTAGTTGTGTTCAACCCTTTGCAACCCTATAGACTGTAGCCCACCAGGTTCCTCTGTCCATAGGACTTTCCAGGCAAGAATAGTGGAGTGGGTTGCCGTTTCCTACTCAAAGGGATTTTCCCAACCCAGGGATTGAATCTGCATCTCTTGTGTTTCTTGCATTGGCAGATAGATTCTTTACCACTAGAGCCAACTGAGAACCCCTCTGTTTAAGATTATTTATGATCACAATGGAGGAACTGATAACAAAAAACTATACAAACCTATGAAAAAATTTTAAAAAGGAGTATTATGACAATTTTAATAAACCCATCTAAAAATACATATTCAAATTTTAGAATTTACCTATTATTTGCTATTTGTTTAGAGCTCAGGCACTGTCAAATTTCATGTTAATGTATACATTTCCTTTTGTAGAAAAGAAAACTCCAAGGGCTATGAACATAACTAGTTTGTATGTAAGTCAACAACATTTTATAATATTCTTTTTTAAAAAGGCCTTTCACAAGGGACTATTTATTTTGGCTATTTAAATGCTAGTAGAATTACCGTTTGACTAGTTCATTAATCAATGAGTTGAATAAATTAATCAATGCACAATCATGTATGGGAGTCATGTTTTTAACATTTGAAATTGATACTTTATCACTTAAAACTCTCTTGGAAACTAAGTTATTCATGTTACTCAGGTATCTTAGAAACTGCTACTGGGAGTCAAACCATACTTCTAAACAGTTTAGTCACTTGAGCAAATACTCCTCCTAACAGGACAATAGTCTGTTCACCTAAGCAAACAGGTGATTGCTTATATACTGACTTACTCACTTCATTATGTCAGAAACTTTGGCCAAGCCCGGATAGTTTTCTGCTTTGAGCTTAGACTGTAAAATCCTGTAACCTCTTCCCTGATTTGACCCCTCTGATACAACAAAACCATGGGAGCCTAGATTCACAAAACTATGTATTCTTCTAACCATCACTTCCCCAAAACCACAAAGATTCTATCAAGATGCATTTTCCTTTAATAAAAGGTCTAATGAACTTGACTAAACTTGAGCAACAGGTTATTTTGGGGTCTTTTGAAAAGGGAGTTGACAGTTGATATTCTGAGCCAAGGACTTGGCTTTGAATTGTTTTGAAGATGTTTTGTGTTTGTGAGGATTATGTTAATTAGTGGGTGAAGAGCGTGACTTTATCAGATAATAAAACTGTTCTGCCTCTCCAGAATATAAGGTCTATTCTTAAAAACCTTTACTTTCCAGATTACTTCAATGATGATTAAAAAGCTCTAGATCCACCTAATTGTTACATCTACAGAAGTTAAGTTCTTTAGACAAGTGGGTAGGATAGTTGTTATGCAGCCTTTTCCTGGAAGGGCAGTAGCTTTAGTTCTTTTAAAACTTTAGTAAAGTTTCCCTAGTGTATGCTTGTGTGTAAAAATCAAGACCATGGCTGCTTAACAGAGTCTTGAAGTAAGTGAAGTTGCATAAAATGTTTAGGTAATAAGTTAATTAGTCCCCCGACCCATCCCTTTTCCCTAGTAGATATATTTTTAAGCCCATAGTAATGACTAATGGTTTTGAGAACCAAGGCTTTCAACTGCCAAAATTGGGCTCTTTGGAGAAAAGGTGTTTTGACACTGCATAAATCATAGCTAAAATATTAAATATAAATGTGTTCAATCACTCATCAAAGAGTTGTGTTCAACTCTTTGTGACCCCATGAACTTTTGCCCACCAAGTTCCTCTGTCCATGGAATTTCTCAAGCTATAATACTAGAATGGGTTGCCATTTCCCTCTCCAGGGGATCTTCCCAACATAGGGACCAAACCTGTGTCTCTTGCACAGGTGGGTGGATTCTTTACGACTGAGCCACCAGGGAAGCTACTTAAAAAAAACATAGTACAAATAATAAATAAAGGATTTAAATAACACACATGTGTACCACCTAATTTCTGTCCCAATGGAATGTGATTTTCATCAAAGGACTGGAGAGTAAGAGTTGAACTGGAGCTGGGCTATTTGCTCATTGCTGGAGAGCGCCTTCCTCCCCACCAAGGGCCACAGAGGTTTGGTGGGAATCTGAGAGCACTGAGTTTGCCCTTTACTTCCTGTCATGGATCCTCCCAGAGCAGCTTCACCTAGAGCCAGGCCCCAACCTGGCAGAAATCCCTGAATGAATGTAGGAAAATAAAACTCACTGTAGATTGCAGCATTTTGATAAAAAGCTCTGGCTTCCTGAGCCATGGAAATGCGCACAATGTGAAGATGAAGAATATTTGCTTTCAATTCCCCAGAAACAACTAACTCTTTAAATACCATGAGAATGTGATGTAGCCAGTTGCCTAGTTAATTGCTGTCACTCAAGAAGGCCAAAATGTTCCAGCCCAGACTAGGGGCCCTGGTGAAGTCCAAGGTGTTAGAAAGATATAGAAAAAACAAACAAAAAAAAATTCCTAGATTTTTAAAGACACAGATATCTAGGGTTTATTTGGGTCTCAGAAAGATGTATTGCATTCTAAAATACTAGGCTGAGACCACAAGATCATTTCCCTCCATCTCAAAGAAGCACATTCCTCCTCATTCTTTTGGAGGATGAGGGGCAGCTCTCTCTCCTTTGCATAAACAGAGACTATCCACTGTTCTCCATCATTACCTATGGCTGCCCAGGCACTCTTGTGGGATATTTAACTTGGTTTTCTTCATGCTGCAATAGAATGAAGCCTGCCCAAGGACAGCCAATACCTATCGGCTATAATATAATTAACAAGAAATTCGTCTCTGAACCAGAATACTTCATAGTACTTTCATTATAAAATTAATAAAAATGAATTTTAAAAAACGCAATTGTGAGTATTAAGGAAACCACTCCTACGTCCTATGGCAGAATGTGACACTTATGTATTAAACTCTTCTCTGTCTCCTTGAGGGCAAACTTGCAAAAAGACATTAAGTTGGTGATGAGGGTCAGGGGGACAACAATGATGACCAACAGCCATGGCAGGAAAGCACAAATGTCAAAATTCCATAAAATGTACACATTTCAATTGTGATGCAAACCTGGACTGAAGTGCACAAAGGAACAGCTGACTCAAGAGTTCTTACCCAAGGCTATACATCACAGACACGGTACCAATCTTAACCCAACACTTAAGTTAGATCACTTTTGGAGATACAAGAAGGAGAGGGCAGAAAATCTTGAGAGAGACCTGAATTAAAGAATTCTTCAGAGTGCAAGCCATAAGTAACAGAATTACCTTGCACTGACAGATTTGTTTTTTATCAACAGTTCAGTTCAGTCTCTCAGTCATGTCCGACTCTGTGATCCATGGACTGCCGCATGCCAGGCTTCCCTGTACATCACCAACACCCAAAGTTTGCTCAAACTCATGTCCATCGAGTCAGTGATGCCATCCAACCATCTTATCCTCTGTTGTCCTCTTCTCCTCCTGCCTTAAATCTTTCCCAGCATGAGGGTATTTTCCAATGAGTCAGTTCTTCACATCAGGTGGCCAAAATATTAGAGTTTCAGCTTCAGCATCAGTCCATCCAATAAATATTCAGAGGGAACCTTCAAAGCTTCAGCATTTCAGTCACTCAGTCATGTCCAACTCTTTGCAACCCCGTGGACTGCTGCATGCCAGGCTTTGCTGTCCATCTTTGAGCAATCTCTTGGAGCTTGCTCAAACTCATGTCCATTGAGTTGGTAATACTATCCAAACATCTCATCCTCTGTCATCCTCTTCTCCTGCTATCCTCAATCTTTCCCAGAATCAGGGTTTTTCCAAGGAGTCATTTCTTTGCATCAAGTAGTCAATGTATTGGAGCCTCAGCTTCAGCATCAGTCCTTCCATTGAATATTCAGGACCGATTTCCTTTAGGATTGACTGCTTTGATCTCCTTGCAGTCCAAGGGACTCTAAGAGTTTTCTCTAGCACCACGATTCAAAGCATCAGTTCTTTGTCACCCAACTTTCTTTACAGTGGCCACAGGACTGGTAAAGGTTAGTATTCATTCCAATCCCAAAGAAAGGTAATACCAAAGAATGTTCAAATTACTGCACAATTGCACTCATCTCACAGACTAGCAAAGTAATGCTCAAAATTCTCCAAACCAGGCTTCAACAGTACATCAACTTTGAACTTCCAGATGTTCAAAGTGGATTTAGAAAAGAAAGAGGAATCAGGGATCATATTGCCAACATCCACTGGATCGTCGAAAAAACGAGAGAATACCAGAAAAATATCTACTTCACCTTTATTGATTATACCTAAGCCTTTGACCATGTAGATCACAATGAACTGTGGAAAATTCTTCAAGAGTTGGGAATACCAGAACACCTGATCTTCCTCCTGAGAAATTTATATTCAGGTTAAGCAGCAACAGTTATAACTGGACATAGAACAACAGACTGATTCCAAATTGGGAAAGGAGTATGTCAAGGCTATAATATTGTCATCCTGCTTATTTAAATTATATGCAGAGTACATCATATGAAATGCTGGGCTGGATGAAGCAAAAGCTGGAATCAAGATTGCCGGGAGAAATCTCAATAACCTCAGGTAAGTAGATGACACCACCCTTATGGCAGAAAGCGAAGAAGAACTAAAGATGATGAAAGTGAGAGTGAAAAAGTTGGATTAAAACTCAACATTCAAAAAACTAAGATCATGGCATCCAGTCCCATCACTTCATGGCAAATATGGGGGAAACAATGGAAACAGTTACAGACTTTATTTTCTTGGCGTCCAAAATCCCTACAGAAATTGTCCGCAGCCATGAAATTATAAAAGATGCTTGCTTCTTGGAAGAAAAGTTATGAACAACCTAGACAGCATATTAAAAAGCAGAGACATTACTTTGCTGACAAAGGTCCGTATAGTCAAAGCTATGGTTTCTCCAGTAGTCAGGTATGTATGTAACAGTTGGACTATAAAGAAAGTTGAGTGCTAAAGAATTAATGCTTTTAAAAGCTTAGTCAGGTTCATTATAAATAAAGAAGTCATAATATTTTTGTGATTGTGAAATTCATAGCTTCTATGTAAACATAGGAATTTTTTTTTTCCTTCCAAGTTTAATTCCTTTTGGCATCCTGGGTTTGGGAGGACATGTTGATTCTGATGCAGTATTGCACAGTCTACCACCCAAATGCAGACTGTAGTTTTATGCTTGTAAATATAGAACACACTTCCTAGGCAAATGTTTTTCTGAAGCTCTTATGGATAAATCTATATTTAAGAACTTCTTTTATTTTTTTAAATGGGTATCTCATTTTATTTAATAATTACATTACTTCCTGCTTTGCTATGTTACATAAAAGGAAATAACAATATTAGCATTTATTTCAAAGTCATAGCTTTTGTGGGAAGGATAAAGTATTTTCCCCTCAATTTTTGTATTTATTATGCTGCGTTATCCATACTGATCTTCAAAAATTCTTTGCAAATTTAACATGAATGCAAATATCTAAACTTTTTCTTAAGGCATTTTGTTTACCTTTGTTACCTTGGTTATATTTTATTTTAATAAAGCTTTTAATATGTTAATGACATTTTATTTAACAAATATGCATTGAGTATCTATTAGTAGATAGGTACTTTTCTAGGAGTGTGGGTATCAGTCAGTTCAGTTCAGTCACTCAGTCACGTCTGACTCTTTGCGACCCCATGAACTGCATGCAGCACGCCAGGCCTCCCTGTCCATCACCAACTCCTGGAGTCCACCCAAACCCATGTCCATTGAGTCAGTGATGCCATCCAGGCATCTCATCCTCTGTCATCCCCTTCTCCTCCTTAAAAGGCAAGATTTATGTTTAATTAGAAGAGAGACAGCACAAAAATTATAACTGACTTATATTGTGTTTTAAAAATATTACAATATAAGGTAAAAAGAACATAAAGAAGCAAAAGGAATATGGGTTGTGTGATAAAGCAATTTTTAAAGGAAGAGTCACTGATCAAGTGAGATCTGAGCAAAGATATATATTAGCTGAGACAGTTTACCTTGTCTGAGACAAAGTTTCCCAGTTTTGCCCAGAGGCAAGAACACATGCCCAGGCTCTAAGGCAGGAGTGTGCCGAGTGGATTCTGGGAACAGCCACTAGGCCACCACGGCTGCAGGAGTGAGCTGAGGAGCTGGAGTCTGAGGGGAGGTGAGCTCAGAGAGTTGGAGGAGGGGGAGGTACAGAGCATGAGGACCCACTGAAGTGCGTTATAGGTTTTAGCTTTTAATTTAGTAGTAGATAATAAAGTGTTGAGTTTTCAGCTACAAAAGGTGTCAATCTTCTTTTCATTTTAAAAAGAAACTTCTGATTTCTGGAAACACTAATTTCTATAAGGAGAGAAATAAGTAGACTATTATTTTTCCCTTTTTAAATTAACAATTTTAATATTCTAGAGCAGTTTTCACTTCACAGTAAAATTAAGAGGAAGATACAGACATTTCCCAGATATCCCCTGCCCCACATATCTGCACATATTGCTAACATTTGTTACAACTGATGAAGCTACATTACATTACAATCACCCAAAGCCCATAGTTTCCATTACGATTCACCTTTGGTGTTTTACATTCTAAGGGTTTGGACAGATGTATAGGTGATAAATACATGCATCATGACAGTAGCATAGAGAGTAGTTTTCAGATATCCTTTGTGCTCCTCCAATTCACCTTATTCCCCTTAAACTCAGATGATAACTGATCTTTTTACTGTCTCTCCATCATTTTGCTTTTTTTCAGAATGTCTTATAGTTGAAATCATACACTATGTTGCCTTTTCAGGTTGATTTTTTTTCTTTATCAATATGAATTTAAGGTACTTCCATATCTTTTTATGGCTTAATGTTTTCTTTCCTTTTGTGCTGGATAATATTCCATTACCTAGATGTATCACAGTTTATCCATTCACCTACTAAAGGACATCTTGGTTGTCACCAAGTGTTGGAAACTGCCCAGAGCTGCTGTAAGCAGCCCTATGAAAACTGTTAGTCACTCAGTTGTGTCTGACTCTTTGCAACCCCATGGATTGTAGCACACCAGGCTCCTCTCTCCATGAAATTCTTCAGGCAAGAATACCAAAGTGGGTTGCTATTCCCTCCTCCTCCAGGGGATCTGCCAAACCCCAGGATCGAACCCAGGTCTTCTGCATGGTGCATGCATGTGTGCCAAGTCAATTCAGTCATGTCAGACTCTTTGTGACCCTGTGGACTGTAGCCCACCAGGCTCTTCTATCCATGGGATTCTCCAGACAAGAATACTGGAGTGGGTTGCCATGCTCTGCTCTAGGGTATCTTCCTGACCCAGGGATCAAACCCATGTCTCTTGAGTCTTCTGCTTTGGCAGGAGGGTTCTTTACCACTAATGCCACCTGGGAAGCCCTGTACAGGGTTTTGTGTGGATGTGAGTTTTCAACTCTTTTGTGTAATTACAAAGTGGCAATATTGATGGTATGATTTTCCCTGTGGCCTCCCCTCCCTTAAGACTCAGAAGAATTTTTTGTTTTTTCAATGTGTTTAGCTTTTATATGTTAGAATGGAATGGTAACTACCAAGCTCCTATTATGTGGGACTATAAACAGGAAGCTATCTTTTAAAATATTGCATCTGTTTGAGAAAAGATAATGGTCTGGAGCAAAGTTATGATATGTAGTAAGAAAAGCTGAATATGTTCTAAAGTTAGAGTGAATAAGATTTGACAATGGAGCAGACTTGAAACTGGAAGGTTGGAGTTAACTGCTGCTCTGTTTTTTTATTTTTTTAAATTAATAACTGAAAATCAATTATCAAAGTGATAAACATCTTAAAGAATTGTCAATGTTGATACTTCACTTTAAAGTAGAATTTATTTTATATTTAGAACATAGCAATGCATATATATTTTTTCTGGGGAACAAAGTTATAAGAGATTTAACAGAACTGATTTTTGCTTTTTAAGAAAGATTGAGATTCCTTTGGAAATATTAGGTAAGTTTGTTTCTGAATTAATTTGGTAAAAGCATTATTTACAAAAATGTTTACATGGGATACCTTGCATTGCTACTGCTTGGGTCATTTTATACTGATAATGTTTTGAAACTAACAGTGATAAGAAAATCATGTCATAGACGATAGTTTTAAGGTTTTAAAATTATTTACCATTCTTCTTAATTAACTTGTATTTATTTCTTTAGGATTAACTTTGTTTTTAATTCAAAATATTATCACAGAATCCTTCATTATTCTTGAATATAATTAACCAGAACAAATTAAATTTATAGGTTTCCAGTCATTTTTTTAAATTTATATTTTAATTGAAGGATAATTGCTTTACAAAATTGTGTTGTTTTTATGTCAAACCTCAACCTGAATCAGCCTTAGGTATACATATATCCTCTCCCTTTTGAACCTCCCTCCCATCTCCATCCCTATGCCATCCCTCTAGGTTGATACAGAACCCCTGTTTGAGTTTCCTGAACCATACAGCAAATTCCATTGGCCATCTATTTTGCATATGGTAATGTAAATTTTCATGTTACTCTCTCCATACATCTCACCCTCTCCTCCCCTCTCCCCATGTCCACAAGTGTGTTCTCTATGTCTGTTTCTCCATTGCTGCACTGTAAATAAATTCTTCAGTACTATTTTTCTAGATTCCATATATATGCGTTAGAATATGATATTTATCTTTCTCTTTCTGAATTACTTCACTCTGTATGATAGGTTCAAGGTTCACCCACCTCACTAGAACTGACTCAAACATGTTCTTTTTCTGGCTAAGTAATATTCCATCATGTATATGTACCACAACTTCTTTACCATTCATCTGTCACTGGACATTTAGGTTGCTTCCATGTTCTAGCTATTGTCAATAGTGATGCAATGAACAATGGGACACGTGTCTTTTTCAATTTTGGTTTCCTCAGGGCATATGCCTGGACTGGGATTGCTAGATCATATGGTGGTTTTATTCCTAGTTTTTTGTTTGTTTGTTTGTTTTTTTAAGGAATCTCCATACTGTCTTCCATAGTGGCTGTATCAATTTACATTTCAACCAACAGTGCAAGAGTGTTCCCTTTTCTCCACACCTTCTCCAGCTTTATTGTTTGTAGGCTTTTTGATGATGGCCATTCTGACGGGTTGAGGTAATATCTCACTGTAGTTTTGATTGGCATTACTCTAATATTGAGCAATTTTGAACATCTTTTCGTGTGTTTATTAGCCACCTGTATGTCTTCTTTGGAGAAATGTCTGTTTAGAAATGTCTTTTTCCCACTTTCTGATTGGGTTGTTTGCTTTTCTGTTATTGAGTTGCATGAGCTGCTGTATATTTTGGAAATTAAGCCTTGGTCAGTTGTTTCATTTCATTTCATTGTTCCATTCTGAGAGTTGTATTTTAACCTAGCTTATAGTTTCCTTTGCTGTACAAAAGCTTTTAATTTAATCAGGTCACATTGTTTATTTTTGTTTTTATTTCTATTACTCTAGGAGGTGGGTCCTAGAGGATCTTACTTTGTTTATCTCATCGAGTGTTCTGCCTATGTTTCCTCTAAGAGTTTTATAGTTTCTGGGCTTACATTTAGGTCTTTAATCCATTTTGAGTTTATCTTTGTGTATGGTGTTAGGAAGTGTTCTAATTTCATTCTTTTACATGTAGCTGTCCAGTCTTCCCAGCACCATTTATTGAAGAGCCTATCTTTCCCCATTATATATTCTTGCCTCTTTTGTCAAAAATAAGGTACACATAGGTGCATGGGTTTATTTCTGGGCTTTCTATCTTGTTCCATTGGTCTATATTTCTGTTTTTGTGCCAGTATACTACTGTCTTGATGACTGTAGCTTTGTAGTATAATCTAAAGTCAGGAAGGTTGATTCTTTCAGCTCCATTCTTCTTTCTCAAGACTGCTTTGGCTATTCAGGGTCTTTTGTGTTTCCATATGGATTGTGAAAATTTTTGTCCTAGTTCTGTGAAAAATGCCATTGGTAGTTTGATAGGGATCACATTGAATCTGTAGATTGCATTTGGTAGTATAGTCCTTTTCACAATATTGATTCTTCCTACCCAGAAATATGAAATATCTCTCCATCTCTTTATATCGTCTTTGGTTTCTTTCATCAGCATCTTATAATTTGCTGTGTACAGTTCTTTTGTCTCCTTAGGTAAGTTTATTCCTAGATTTTTTTTTTCTTTTTGCTGCAATGATGGATGGGATTGATTCCTTAATATCTCTTTCTGATATTTCACTGTTAGTATATAGACATGCAAGTGATTTCTGTGTATTAATTTTGTATCCTGCGACTTGCTAAATGCCCTGATTATTTCTAGTAATTTTCTAATACTATCTTTAGGGTTTTCTATGCACAGTATCCAGAGAAGGAAATGGCAACTCATTCCAATACTCTTGTCTGGAAAATCCCATGGACGGAGGAGCCTAGTAGACTACAGTCCATGGGGTCGCTAAGAGTTGGAAATGACTGAGTGACTTCACTTTCACTTTTCACTTTAATGCATTGGGGAAGGAAATTGCAGCCCACTCCAGTATTCTTGCCTAGAGATTCCCAGGGACAGAGGAGCCTGGTGGGCTGCTGTCTATGAGGTCTCACAGAGTCATACGACTGAAGTGACTTAGCAGCAGCAGCATGCACAGTATCATGTCATCTGCAAACAGTGAGAGATTTACTTCTTTCCTGATCTGAATTTCTTTTATTTCTTTTTCTTCTCTGATTGCTGTAGCTAGGACTCCAGAACTATGTGGGAAAATATTGGTGAAAGTGAACACCCTTGTCTTCTTCCTAATTTGGGGGGGAATGGTTTTTCACCATTGAGAAGAGTGTTCCCTGTAGGCTTATCAAATATGGCCTTTCCTATGTTGAGGTAGGTTCCTTCTATGCCCATTTATTGAAGAGTTTTAACAATAAATGGGTGCTGAATTTTGTCAAAGGCCTTTTCTACATCTATTATCATATGGTTTTTATCTTTCAGTTTGTTAATATGGTGTATCACATTGATTGATTTGTGTATATTGAAGAATCCTTGCATCCCTGGAATAAACCCAACTTGATCATGGTGTATGAGCTTTTTGATAGAGAATAGGTTTAAGGTTTTAAGATTATTTACCATTCTTATTAACTAGTATTCATTTCTTTAGGATTAACTTCATTTTTAGTTCAAAATATCATCACAGAATCCTTCATTATTCTGGCTTATAAATAAATAAACAGAACAAATTTAATTTATAGATTTCCAGCCTTATTTTATTAAAACTATCAATAATCACTATCATAAACTTTTCTTTAGGATTGTGTATAATTAATACAAATGAATAATCAATATATATTTCTTTCCCAATTTTTAAAAGATTTTTGGAATTTTGATTGCTACAGAAAAAAGAAAGAACTACAGAACCAAAAATAAGGTTCAGAGAAACCATAAACTGGATAATTGATTTCTAAATATCTAATACTTGGTTGAAATCTAAAATTAAATTTGATAAGAGAGGTCTGATAAACAATCACTGCACTTAGAAAGAGCAGAAACAGTAACTTATTTCATTGGCATAAACAAGCTTTTGTCCCAGGAATCTCATTCATAACATCACAAATTTAAAGGAATTACTTGTTAAATGATGTTTTTCTGAGATAATTTTCTAATAGTCCAAGCTCAATTAATACTTAATTTTCAAGGCCTGCAACTTAATGATAAATTCACTTTTTAAACAAGCCACCACATCACCTAACAAAGAATAATTTGACTTTTTCAAGTGTTTATATTGTAAGGAATTCATAAGAGCATTGTGATCACTGTACATTTGTATGTTAATGTTACCAGGTAATCATCTTTAACGACTGGAAAGATTAATACATTTGGAGCATAAACTAGAGACAATGTTCAACATTTCATAGTGATAGGAACATTTAGGACAATGGAAAAACATCTGCCCAGCAAGTTGTTTTCCAAACACTGAAAATTATAAGTAATTATCAAGAATTTCACCAGACTATATTCATAACTCTGACTTAGTAACAGCTTAACTGGTATTAAAATTCATTTTTCAGCACTAGGATTTTGTGATAATCACTATGTGCCTGTAATTTATACTGCTTCTTTTTCCTTCTCTGTATCTGCAGAAAATATTTCAGCAATATATTTTTAAGAGGGTAATTACGTTAGAATATAAAGATGATTTCATTTTTTTTTTAAACTGGTGGAAAGAAATTTCGGGTTACTGTGCTTCCTTAAAAGTTTGTGATTGAAAACTTTCTCATTTTTAATTTTATCCTTTTATAAAATAATACCAGGCCAATCACATCTTAGTATCCAATGTGTATAATTTCAATTGCATATGTGTGTTAATTAATAGTAAAACTTAAGACTAGTAAGAAGAAAGACAAGTAGAGTGAAGAATTAGATGGCAGTGTACAGTTTTTGTACCAGACCCACTAATACTCAAATCTTACCTCATCACCTACCCTATAACATCTCTTAATCTCAGTCTTAGTTTCACCTGTGAAATGGAAAATATTTCTGCTAGAAGGGACAATAAAATAGTGTTTATAAACTGTTTATTAAAGTGGCCAGAACATGGTAAACACTCAATGATAACAATTACTATTGTTGGCCAAAAATGCACTTTTGAAAAATAAAGATTATACCCATTCACTATTATTCTTACCATGACATAATTGATCTGGTATTTTATTTTCATTTATATACAAACTTTCTATATGAAGAGAAAATAAAAGAGGATAAGTGGGAAAGATCAATGAAACATGTGAAAATCAAAGATTCTTGGCAGAATAGCAATCAGAAATATCTATGAGCTTTTAAATAAAATGTGGTGGAGAACACAACTCAGCATCCTTGTGTGTAATGTATTTCCTTTCTGGTTCTTCAAGCTACATTTTAAAAAGTAAAACACAATGTATTTTTGACATGAAGCTACATCCTTTTCTCCAATCTACATAGAGAGGAATTGCATCCAGATAGCAAACAACAATACATGCACTTTAATCAAAATGTGAAGTACTGGTGACAGGGTCCTTAAAACGGCAGAAAAAGATTTGATGCCTAACAAATTTTGAAATTTAAGTTTCAGGAAGAGATAAATCATAACAAAATTAGATAATAGCTATATTAGTTATGCTATAAGCATAACCCTATACTCTTAATTTTAATAAAATAATACTGAAATAATTAATTAAGTCCAAGTAAAACTATAAAAATGACATAAAATAAACACACATGATCTATGAAGCTACTTCATTAATCTACATTTTCCTGGGAGACTCTGCTTCATTTTCTTGATACACTTTGAAACTATTATTCTTTATTTTTTAAATTTAATTTATTTATTTTAATTTTCTTTACATTATCGTGTTGGTTCTGCCATACATCAACATGAATCTGCCATGGGTATACATGTGTTCCCCTTCCAGAATCCCCCTCCCACCTTCCTCCTGATTCCCTCTCTCTGGGTCATCCCAGTGCACCAGCCCTGAGCATCAGACCTGGGCTGGCGATTGATTTCACATATGATGATTAACATGTTTCAATGCCATTCTCCCATATCATCCCACCCTTGCCCTCTCCCATAGAGCCTAAAAGACTGTTCTATACATCTGCGTTTCTTTTGCTATCTCACATACAGGGTTCTTGTTACCATCTTTCTAAATTCCATATATATGCATTAGTATACTGTATATTTGTTTTTCCTTCTGGCTTTCTTCACTCTGGATAATAGGCTCCAGTTGCGTCCACCTGAGTAGAACTGATTCAAATGAATTTTTTTTTTAATGCTGAGTAATATTCCATTGTGTATATGTACCACAGCTTTCTTATCCATTCGTCAGTCGATGGGCATCTAGGTTGCTTCCATGTCCTGGCTATTGTAAACAATGCGGTGAACATTGGGGTACACGTGTCTCTTTCAATTCTGGTTTCCTCGGTGTGTATGCCCAGCAGTGGGATTGCTGGGTCATATGGCAGTTCTATTTCCTGTTTTTTAAGGAAGCTCCACATTGTTTTCCATAGTGGCTGTACTAGTTTGCATTCCCACCAACAGTGTAAGAGGGTTCCCTTTTCTCCACAACCTCTCCAGCATTTATTGCTTGTAGACTTTTGGATGGCAGCCATTCTGACTGGTGTAAAGTGATACCTCATTGTGGTTTTTATTTGCATTTCTCTGATAATGAGTGATGTTGAGCATCTTTTCATGTGTTTGTTAGCCATTTTTATGTCTTCTTTGGAGAAATGTCTGTTTAGTTCTTTGGCCCACTTTTTGATTGGGTCGTTTATTTTTCTGGAATGGAGCTGCAGGAGTTGCTTGTATATTTTTGAGATAAATTGTTTGTCCGTTGCTTCATTTACTATTATTTTCTCCCATTCTGAAGGCTGCCTTTTCACCTTGCTTTTAGTTTCCTTTGTTGTGCAGAAGCTCTTCATTTTAATTAGCTCCCATTTGTTTATTCGTGCTTTTATTTCCAATATTCTGGGAGGTGGGTCATAGGGGATCCTGCTTTGGTTTATGTCGTAGAGTGTTTTGCCTATGTTTTCCTCTAGGAGTTTTATAGTTTCTGGTCTTATGACTAGATCTTTGATTCATTTAGAGTTTATCTTTGTGTATGGTGTTAGAAAGTGTTCTAGTTTCATTCTTTTACAAGTGGCTGTCCAGTTTTCCCAGCACCACTTGTTAAAGAGATTGTCTTTTCTCCATTGTATATTCTTGCCTCCTTTGTCAAAGATAAGGTGTCCATAGATGCGTGGATTTATCTCTGGGCTTTCTATTTTGTTCCATTGATCTATATTTCTGTCTTTGTGCCGGTACCATACTGTCTTGATGACTGTGGCTTTGTGGTATAGCCTAAAGTCAGGCAGGTTGATTCCTCCAGTTCCATTCTTCGTTCTCAAGATTGCTTTGGCTATTCGAGGTTTTTTGTATTTCCATACAAATTGTGGAATTATTTGTTCTAATTCTCTGAAACTATTATTCTTATACTGTATTTCAGGTTTTACACAAGAGAAAATCACACACAAATTTGAAAATTTAAAACTCTACTTAGTTATCTCTCATTTATTTACAGATATATGTTGATTACAAATGTTATTTAAATTTCAAGGCAACACTGGGTGAAACATTTTTTGAGGAGCACTATAGCTGTGTAACTTGTGTTAATAAGAAAAGAGTGTGTATAAAGAAACAGTTTAAACAACTGAATAATATACCACATCATTATCATCATGATAATAATAAATAGTATCATTTCCAATCACTTACAGTGATATGTATAGTATTAGGAAAGAAAACTGCTTTATTGATAGACAAATGAATGTCTGCAAAATACTTAAACACATTTTGAGTATAAAATAAAGAGTACAAATTATATGACTGAACAACAACTTAGAATATTTAATTTTATCTCTTCCAAACTTTAGGTGGTAGTTACTTTGTGCATGGTTAGAAGAACTAGGTGGGACAAATATAATAACTCTGATTTTTTTTTTAAAAGCCCATTTATTTGTTTTTCAACTTTGGAAACTTAGTTGATTGAAAGTGGCAGTTGAGGAACAATGAGCAATTTGTCACTCAACAAACACTTCCCAATGTGTTGGTTATCCTCTTCTAGAGTACAGCTAAATATAATAAATAAATGTTTGAATCATATTAGCTTTTAGGTATCACAAAGCAGTAAGCTATAATGTCACTTTCACTGAGGTGTACTTTATTGAAAACTTTTCAATAAACGTTCAATAAAACTTTTTCAATACTTTTTTTTAGTACTTTTTTTTCAACTTCACTTTTCTTTTAAAGAAACAAGTGATTTGAAAAAAGGGGAATACAATTATCAACAATGATAATTATAGTACTTTCATAAGGTATTTTCAAAACATAAAACAATGCATTTCTGATCTTTTTCATACATCCTTTATAGTTCAAGTTTAATATTCTAATTCTTTTGTCATACATTAGGAAAATTAGGTATATTTAAGAAATAACATGGACTGATTGTTAATGCTTACTTTTGTCATCAAAATTATATATTTCCAAGAATATATCTGAAGTTTATCTTACTAGTTTTGTGCATAATTAGTTGACAAAAGATACACTTTGAATTAAAATTATTTCCCCTGCCAACAAGAAATGAGAGCATGGTAGTAAATCTACTTAACTTTTCTATGATTTTCCTTTGAAAAAGGAAAAAGCAGAATTTCTACTCAGAAACCTGTATACTCTGCTCTTATCAAAATTTTTCTTCAGCATTTTCAGGATCTTCATCCTAAAAAATAATCCTGAGGCATTCCTGGAGTTGAAAATTTTTAATACTTATGGTAATTAGATAAATAAACTGCTTTGAAAATATACTTTCAGAATATATTACCTTATTGACAGATACCTAACACTTTCTTCAGACCTTTGTACATTTTGATGGGAAAATGGTGGGAAGCAGAAAGGCGGTTCCTTAGTGGAATAATATCTATTGATAAAGCATGACTAGAAAAAGTCATTTTAAAAGTTAAACCTTTTGGGAACTTTGGAAAGAAGCATTTTCTGGCTGACCAAAGACAATTAACAATTACACCCTGTGAGTAGACAGGAATGCTGGTTTCTATTTTGCTGCATGAGGAAACAAGCCAGGGTACTGTGTGTGGACTATTAAATATCTTCATTCCATATAAAGATTTCTTGCATTAGTAAATAAATGCTGTTTATAGAATGCCTTGTAGAATACAGAGAAAAGAGACAGAAATTCCACTCAAGTTTGGTTGCTAAGAGCCAGCTGACCAATATCTGTGACAAAATAATGACCATGAAAATGAACTGGAGTGGGTATATATGAAAAATGCTTGAGAATTGACTGCATGCTTAGATGTTATACAACCTAATTTAAAGACATGATATTGTTTTTATTTATTTATTTACCTCCTCTCAGTCTCTCTCTTTTTCTGTGCTCAGATCCAACAGGTTATTTTATTGTTTTTATTTATCATATATGAAAGAAAGTGAAAGTGAAATCACTCAGTCCTGTCCGACTCTTTGCGACCCCATGGACTGTAGCCTACTAGGCTCCTCCGTCCATGGGATTTCCCAGGCAAGAGTACCAGAGTGGGTCACCATTTTCTTCTCCAGGAGATCTTCCCAACCCAGGGCTTGAACCCCGCATTGGAGGCAGATGCTTTAATATAGACTTATTCTATTATTTAGCTTCTCAGACAATGTTATTCTAGTTTAAGGCAATTTTTTGCATTCTACTTATTTTCTCCTTTTATCTTTTAAAAACATTTTATAAAGATATGACCCCATAAACAAACAACTAAGTGTATGACCCCAGTGCTCTCTATAGGTATGTTGTGTTAAGTTCTGATTGTGTTATCAGTGTCAACATTTTATCTTTGATAATTTCAGTCTTTCTTGAGCTTGGCTATAGGATATTTCCCCCCTTTAGAACTTATAAGAATTATCTTTTCCAAAGTGTCTTTCATTCAATGTTACTTCCTCTGGCAATTATGATTTACAAAGTAAATTAAAACCAGATTTGCATTTTTCTCTGACTCTTTTCTAGGTCAGCATTCAATGTCTTGGCAATGTCATCCAAACACATGGTAACAACCCATTCAGTCACACCCAGTCACATGGTAACAACTCTCCTCTACATGTAAATGGCTCCCAAAGATATCTCTATATATTATTAACACACTGATCCACTTCTCCACTTGGATCTCTCATATAGATATTTTAAACACAACAAATACAAAGCTAAATTCCTGACCTTCCCTCAAAGCTATGCCATGTGTAGTATGTCCCATCCCAATTGATTTCAAGTTCTTTTTCCATTTGCTCAGAACAAAAACTTTGGAATCATCCTTGATTCATTCCCTCTTCCAGCTTTTGCGCATTATGGCAGCAATCCATGCTGATTGTACTTTATCAGTATATCAAAATTCAAATACTGCAATTAATTCCACGGCTACCATGCTTGACTAAGCCACAATCATATTTTACCTAATCCAGCATAATAATCTCTACCTTTTTTTTCTGTTATGCTTTCTTCTCTGACTATTCAGATTCCCTCTGAATAACATAGGAACCCTTGTTATTACATTCAACTTATTAAGATAATGTAAAATAATCTTTTTATCTCAAGATCCTTGACCTCAAAAGCTAAAATAGTCATAATTTCTTTGTCAATTTTGGTGTTTAAAGCCATCATATTAGTGATAATTTGCTATAGTACTGATAAGAAACCAGTGCAATAATATTCACAAGCAGGTAATACTGTCTGCCAGATTTTGAGAACTCTCTGCCTCCTCTATATTGAATACCTAACTAAATACGGATCATAACAAGCTGGAAACACTACAAACACCACATTTTACAACTTCTCACCTAAAGCAAGCTCAGAAGATGCATCTTTATTTCAGGCATGTCAGAGGCCAAGTGACTGAGAACTAATGTCTCTGCTCCATGCATTTATTCATAGATATAGGCTTGTCTATCTACTGATTTAGGAAACAGTGAGAGACTTTATTATTATGGGTTTCAAAATCACTGCAGATGGTGGCTGCAGCCATGAAATTAAACAATGCTTGCTCCTTGGAAGAAAAACTATGCTATAACCAACCTAGACAGCATATTAAAAATCAGAGGCATTACTTTGCCAACAAAGGTCCATCTAGTCAAAGGTAAGGTTTTTCCAGCAGTCATGTATGGATGTGAGAGTTGGACCGTAAACAAAGCTGAGTGCCAAAGAATTGATGCTTTTGAACTGTGGTGTTGGAGAAGACTCTAAAGAGTCTCTTGGACTGCAAGGAGATGAAACCAGTCCATCCTAAAGGAAATCAGTCCTGAATATTCATTGGAAGGACTGGTGCTGAAGCTGAAACTCCAATTCTTTGGCCGCCTGATGCGATGAACTGACTTATTGGAAAAGACCCTGATGCTGGGAAAGATTGAGGGCAGGAGGAGAAGAGGATGACAGAAGATGAAATTGTTGGATGGTATCACTGACTCGATGGATATGAGTTTGAGCAAACTCTGGTATTGGTGATGGACAGGGAAGTCTTGCGTGCTGCAATCCATGGGGTTGCAAAGAGCTGGACACAACTGAGCAACTGAACTGAATTTAACTGATTTAGTGGTTTTCAAATACATCTAGCCTCATAAATGGAAACTGCTGAAGATTGTTCATGGGATATTTTACATAAGGATTGAGAGTTATTAAAATTTCTGTTCATATTATATTACCCATATAGTGTCATATGATTCCACCTATCTGCTAGGTTGCCAGAAAATATAGCTTAGAATTATTACTACATAAAAAAAGGAAGAATGTGGGTATGTTGAATGGTAGTATTCTTTGCCTATATCCAAGCATTTTCCCTGATATCTCTGTTGTTAAACAATCTGCCTGCAATGCAGAGACCCCAGTTCAATTCCTGGGTTGGAACGATCCCCTGGAAAAGTGAAAGGCTACCCACTCCAGTATGTTGGCCTGTGTCGAGACCAGCTCTACAAGCAGGGTTTCCGAAAGCACGATACGGCGAGAGAAGGAAAAACAAGACACAAGAATTGAGTGAAAAGCAAGGCTCAGGGACCAACCCCGCTCCAAAGTGAAGGTGCTGAACTGAGTCCAAGCCAACTTTATTAGACTTTCAGCCGTGAATTCTGGACTTGTTTCAAGAGTCGTCTGCCTTATAGCATCCAGTTTATCAATAATTATAAATTTTGTGGTGCTTGCAGGGCCTGCTTTTCTTTTATTCTTCCTGTCTCCTACAGGCCTGGAGATTTCCATGGACTGTATAGTCCATGGGGTCACAAAGAGTTGAACATAACTAAGCAACTTTCACTTTCAAGCATTTTACTAATTCACATATATTATTTTCTTTAAATCAAACCACAGACATTTGAAGCAAGGTGGTACTAGTATTTCTATTTTACGGTGGAGTACTCTCTGAGAAATATGTAACTTATTCTAAGAAAAATAAGTAACATTTCCAAAAGTCAATAGTCCATCCAAGGGAGTGCCATGGTTGCAAACTAGACAGTATAACATCAGAGCTGCAAAGACTTAATTTAGAAAGACTTTCTCTTGTGTTTTAAAAGTTGTGTTTTAGACTATATATTTTTTGCACTATACTATTTACAATAGAACATATAGCATATAATAATAACCATTATTAGACCTGGACACAATTGAGCACCTGAACTGAACTGAACCGAACATTATAAACAGGCCAAACACTTACAACTATCATAACTGATAAAAGAAAGATTCTTTCTTTACTTCTCCCCAACTCATCAAGGAAAAAAGAAGAAAAATTCTGGATACAGTTAGTTCCTCTAATAGTTATTTAGTTGATATCATGTGTATCTAATCTGCCAAATAATTTTCACATAGCAATGTATCCTGACTGTTGTTATTGATGAACAACATGGAATTGTTGCACTCACCTTGCCTGTTAGAAAACCTGCAGGATAAAAGGAGTATGTGTGTGCAAATCAGCTATCTGTTCATACTATAAACTGCAAAGTTAAACTCTTGCTTTCATGGGACATTTGTTTTTGCAGATATGTTCTAGGTATAATTGAAATCATACCTCTTCCAACATCCTGCTTAAGGTGGTAGAATAATTCCTCCTAACTATTGAAAATAAGTAGCAATTTAAAATATTTTTTAAAAATTGAAGAACAGCAAGTTGGATTTTAAATATTATTCCTTTGTTTTTAACACATATCTTTCCATTACTTCATTCTTAAATGCAATTAAACTGGTGAGTGCAAGGCAATATATTTGAAGGACTAATGGAAAAGTTCATCTCTAAATCATTTCATTTTAATAAAGTTGTCAAACTTAATTTTCATAGGTCAGAATGATGCTTCAGTTAAAAAAGATCTGGTAAGAGATTTGTATGCTCATGACATGCATTTTATAAGTCATAAAGTTCTTTATTAAGAGGTTTTGCCTATTAAATCAAGAATTTTAATAATAAATGGAAATATTTAAACTTGTTAAAAGCTTTACACTTTTTTTTTCCAAATCAAGTGAGTATTAGAGGATTAAACTAGCTCCAGACTTGACTTGATTTCAAACAAGTTAATTCTTCTCAAAGAATATTTTATTATATACATTACATCTAAAAATGTGAAAATAAAATGTTTGTGTGGTACTAAGATAGTCTTTCAGTGGATGTTGTCATCAATATTGTGACCATAATGTTTGTATTCCTAAAGGTGTTTCTTTACTCTTGGAAAACACACACACACACACACACACACACACACACACACACACACATAAATTCTTCTGTAAGTTTTTCCCCCAAGAAATTTGCTGTGGTGATAACCAACTTTTGATAGGATGCATATAAATTTCTCCCGATTGCACACCTCTTTATACTTCTTGCACACAACTCTATATTTAAAAATCTTCTAAAAATGACTTCAATGATTTTTTTGCAGAGGGAAGTACAGCTAGCATCTAGACAATTTGAAAACCCAGGGCAAACCTGTGGAGCTAAAGAGACACAGATGGAGTTAAGGTAAATACACTTTATGAGTATATATGACTTAAGGTGTATGTGCTCAAAGTCAAGTCACTGAAATTCTTGAGCTTCTGTCTCCCTATATGTAAAAAATATATAGATAAATAAATATTTGTTTGGGCTTCAAATGAAATCGGAGAAGGTGATGGCAACCCACACCAGCACTCTTGCCTGGAAAATCCCATGGATGGAGGAGCCTGGTGGGCTGCAGTCCATGGGGTCGCTAAGAGTCAGACACTACTGAGTGACTTCACTTTCACTTTTCCTTTCATGCATTGGAGAAGGCGATGGCAACCCACTCCAGTGTTCTTGCCTGGAGAATCCCAGGAATGGGGGAGCCTGGTGGGCTGCCGTCTATGGGGTCGCACAGAGTCGGACACGACTGAAGAGACTTAGCAGCAGCAGCGAATGAAATAATGAAAGCAAAAATGCTATGCTATGTTATGAACTTTTTTGAATGTATATGAGGATTTCAAAAGGAGCAAAATGACCACCCATTAAGTCAGATAAGCATACTATTTTTAACATGCTGACTGAAAGCAGAGAGAAAAATTTAAATAAGAACAGCTCAATATCAGACAGACCTTAGAGAAACCTACCAATCCCTTATTTTACAAGTAAAGAAAATGAGACTACAATAGCTAAGATATTTTCACAAAGTCACAGAGCCCTGGGTAGGGGCATAACTGCATTTAGAAGACTTTGAGCAGAGCCTGAGCCATGAGATTTCAGTTTAGAATCATAAATAACTTAGCAGCAAAACAAAACTACATATTTTGTTCAATGTATAATCTGCATACTACATTTTTGTGTTTTTGCTACACTGGCTTACATATTATAAATTTCACTTCTGTTCTGATAACTGTGTTATGTGCTCCTTTTGTCAATTTACCCATTTGAAGCCTGTATTTTTACCGTTTGTGTGTTTTTATGTTCTTAAAGCCTCAAAACAGTGTTTAAGTAATAATCATGTCTAATCTTCTTCCTCTTTGATCAGGAGATGTATAAAAGAAATGGAATCTGATTCTTGTAATTTAGTAATGGAGCAAGTAAAATTTTAGTTAAGAAATGCATAATGAACTGACGATGTACAGGAACATAACTAAAACACATTAATGAGTACCCCCTTCCTCATTATAGAATATATCCTAGCCACTTATTTATGATAATGAAGTACTTTCAAGGAGAAATAAGATATTGTTTTGAAATGCATGCAATATATTTTACACTGTATTTGATGAGCTCATTTTAAATTTTAAATAAAATTGTTTTAGAATAACACTGTCACTTCATATCTTTTTTGTTCATGTATTGGATATCTCTTATGTGCTTTGGACCACGCAAGTGTCAAAGGCAAAATGATGTTGAAGTAGAAGTGGCTCCTGCTTTGACAGAGCAAACAGCCTTACAGGTAATACTAGTTAGCGGGTCTCCATGGTGGAGCACGTGCAGAAACCTGCCCGTAGGGTACAGTGCTCTCAGGAAGTAAATTTGAGGGTTGCTGACCAAGACACGGGTGAGTATTAAGGGGGGTTTCTATTACGTTACTGATATTTCACTTAAGGCTTGAGAAAGAGTGCTTCCAAACACCGTTACATTCAGGGAACAAAAACACATTTAGTGTGAGTAGAATGGCAGGGAAAAAAAAATTGTTATAAGCTAAAAACAAATCATGCTGTGACGTATAAGCCAAACATTCATGGATTCTATTTCCAGAACCACAGGAAGGCTAACAAGGGGATGAGGTGCTCTTTCTCTTCAAGACTTTGACTGTTTCTCCACATCTCATTTATGACTGATTCTACATTCCCTCAGCTTTGGAAACATCCGCCCTTCTCTATGCTACCATGAGCATCAGTTAGCTATCAAAAGTACTGATATGTGTCCAGAAACCTTGGAGAGATACTAAATTGTGCTTGTCACTATTTTAAAAATGATGGAAAATAAAAAGCTTTTTATTTTTTTATTGGCTTTAGTTTCCATCCTCCAGCTATACTTTCCATCTACCATCATGCCTAAAAAAGGTAAATAGGGATCTAATTTAGCCAGACTTTTAGGTTGCGAAGTCTTAGAGTTTCCTTTGTTCCAAGAGAAGATTCAACATTTTGAAAATTAGTTTTTGCCCTAATATTTTGTCAGTTACACAAATTCAAATGCCAACTAGAATTGGGTAAGTAAATCAAATGAGTTATCTGGGTTATATGTTTTTTTAAATGAATTAGCAGCTTAAATAACTAACTCTTTTTTTATTTGGAAGAATACTTGGAGATTTTGAATACAGCCTGAGTATTTGATGAGGATGGGTTTGGGTTTAGAAAGAGGTTTATTCATATATGTACTTATTTACTTTAAAGTTAAAAAAATAAGGTAGGTAAGTTTAAATGCCTAGTAGAAAAGATTAAGTGGTAAAGAGAGAATTATAGTGATCCAAAGTAAATCTGTCAACAGGCTTAACCATGTAACTTACAAATAAGAAATAACTCAGACTTACAATAATAGTTTTTCTTTAATAAATAGGGTTATTTATCAAAATAATCATAAAAGAAAAATATTTTCCAAAAAAATGACTCTAAGTGTTCAAAATGAGGAATTTAAAGACTTGTTAAGAACAAACAATAATTTTAAATCATAATTTGGCATTCAGTGATTTTTTTTTTATTTTGGATCTTTAAGTTCTTTATTTTATGTAAGCAAAGTAATATGTAACTGAAATTAGAATTTAATTTTATTGAAGTTAGTAGTTTATTACATAGTGAATCTAAATTAACTAATTTCTTCAAATTTACTTATTGAAAGTTTGAGGGACTTTCCTTTATCTTATCTTAATATTCAGATAAAAATAAATGCTAAATCTTTATCTGGCATGCTCTGCATGTGATCTTGACACCCCTAATTGATGTTAAATTCAGTAGAAATTTGAACACATTAGGAACTGTGGTGATGTCAAAGTATTATTCTAAGGGAGAAATAAGCCATGCAAATAGCCTGGCTTAGGTTGAGTAGCTGGTAAAATCATCCATTTTTGTTCACAGTAAGATTATGCTAAAACAATAAATTTACATTTCCACAAAATGGATTTATATTAGAAAATACTACTTTATATACTAACTATGAAGCCTGGGCTAAAACTGTAATAGGAAAAAAGAAATCTCTGTTTTGAAGATATTTCAGAGAGTAGCGAGTAGTTACCCTCATTTGCAGAATTTTTGTAAAGAAGGTAACCAGCATAAATGGCTTTTTCTACTCTCTTAGAGTCATTTGGCCACTTCAATTTCCCACCAGAAATTATGTCTCTAGAAATTATTATGAGTCTTATCCGTTTATATGCTTAGTTACATGAAGCGACTATTTTAGATTTAAAGTGATGTCATTACCAAAGAAAGTGATTCACATGGAATTTCATTAGTAAGTTGGGGCATGGTATGACTCCATTTATTATTATTATTATTTAATGAAATCTGTCTTGGCCTTTTTATTTTCTTTTGGCCAGAGACAGTTTCACAGAAAGTAGATCTATTATATTTACTATATTTTAGTTAAAAGTCTATGGAAAAAGAATAAAAGTGCATTGTACTTGTTACAAAACTTGTTTCCTATGCACTTTCAACTTAAAGACATATATTTATTAATTTAAATATGTACCTTATATTTCTTTAAGTAAGAAATATAGTAGGTAAGTAAACACTCAAACTTAATTTTTTAACTGTGTTACAAACAACCTTCTGTTATGTTGATGGAATATACTAGATGTTACTTTTTTTAATTTAAAATGAATCTAAGTACTTTGAATGTGTATATTGGCCAATTTGCAATTATGATCTCCATGATGAGATTTTTCCAGGAAATGAGAGGTACATTATAATTTAAATGGAGTTGTAGATCTGGTTGATTTTAATTTGTGACCTAGAGGTCAATAGTTATTGGGTGTAATAACCCTCTAGTAATGGGGAAATTCAAGGCACATTTGTATAATGAGAAATCATAACTACTTATGGTCCAGGGTGATAATTTTTTTCTTTGCCATTCTGATCTGCTGTGATTCTGCCTTCATTTTACTTCATATCTCTAGAATTTAAGACATATCTTTACTAGACAATGTTATAAAGCTAGTCTTTGATTTATACTAAAGTTTACAATATCCACTATATTCAATGCAGGGTTACTTTATATGCTTGATATATGTAAATGTATGTTTTTATTATCTTTCTTATAACTCTTGTAATTAATATTTCCTAATACTTTCCCAGTCAGGATGGTCTTTTAGATAATCAAATTTTCCAAGTTATTTATTTATTTAAGTAAATTAAAAATTTCTAGATGGAAGAAAATTAGGATCAGAGCTGTCCTTTTCCAAAACTTTTTACTGCACATCAGGACAGAAATAAAATTTACTACAGAATTAGAAACTAGCATCTCCAAGTTAAATGAGAATTACACAATGAAATAACATAAAATCTGATCTTTATTCATCATTCCCTGAATCAGAATTTAACTTTGAATTTAGAATATGCAAATCAAAATATAGTCAAAACTTTAAAAAGTGAATGAAAAAGACTTTACTGTGTAGGAAGGCTTTTACTCATGAATAAAAACAATAATAAGAATAATACATTTTTTTTTTCAGCTTCTCTACTGGCCCACTGGTAAGAATCCACCTGCCAACACAGGATATGTGAATCCCATCCCTAGGTCAGGAAGATACCCTGGAGAAGGAAATGGCCACCTACTCCAATATTCTTGCCTAAGAAGTTCTTTGGACAAAGGAGCCTGGCAGAGGAGTCCATGGGATCACAGAGAGTTGAGAGTGACTGAGCATGTACACAGAATTAATGCAACTTTGAGCAATTATATTGTTATGTGATAATTACTCTTTAGGTGATTATCATGTAGTCCTTTGTTAACTACCAGATGAGATAGATACTATAATTATATCCATGTCAAAATAAGAAATCTGAGATTTAAAAAGATCAAGTAGGTCAAAATTACTATGAAGTCGATTTAAGTTTGTGGCTTCAAATTCCATGCTCTATAAACTACTTTTATTTGAGCTGGTTTTTTTTTTTTTTTTTTGACCATATGTTTCAGACCTACTGAATCAGAATATCTGGCTATGGCAATAATAAGCTGTACTAGTATACCTACACTTGAATTCACTTTCTGTCATATGGTAGCCTGCAGAAGATAGGATGTATCAGTAAATAATTAATTTGGTCTAATTTACTTCAAGCAATGCACTATCAATGGGATTATAGACAACACAACAGAAGAGTGAAGATAGACTGCCTACTTTGATAGAAAAATGCCTATTTTCCATGATACCTAAATAGTAAAATCTTTTGACTGCTATTTTGTTCAATTTTGCCTCTCCTGATTCAGAATGAATTCTCCATAACCTTAAAATATAGATTTGGGCGCTTGTACACTTTACTTATCCCTCTGCCAATGATCTGGGTGAGCAAATGCTTGTAGGAGCAACATTATGCCTTGCAAAAACCCACTTCATTCCCAGTTACAGGGAGCATTCCCTCCAATGTCCTCTAAGGAACTTTGTAGGCACTAGTCTTGCTTTTCAATACATCACAGCATTTGCAGTCATAATTAGAATTCTTTAATATCATCATTGCTTTCTTGAATTTTAAATAGATATAATAGATGAAAGGCTTCCCTGATTTGGAAAAGAATCCGCCTGCAATTCAGGAGACCCCAGTTTGATTCCTGGGTCAGGAAGATCAGCTGGAGAAGGCATAGGCTACCTTCTCCAGTATTCTCTGGCTTCCCTTGTGGCTCAGCTGGTAAAGAATCTACCTGAAGTGCAGGAAGACCTGGGTTAAGTCTCTGGGTTGGGAAGACCATCCAGAGAAGGGAAAGGCTACCCACTCCAGTATTCTGGCCTGGAGAATTCCATGGACTAGAGTTCATGGGATCACAAAAAGTCAGACACACCTGAGTGACTTTCACCTTCTAGTATTAAAAACAAACCCAGAAAAATCGCCTATTGGGGAGAATTTAAAAGAAATTAAAATCTGAAAATATCAAAGCAGGAATTTAAATGTTGAGTGCTTGAAATAAGGATGAAAGAAATATTTATTCTGTGTCAGGATTTTAAACAGCTTCAGTCAGATTGTTGGGTTTGGCTTACTGGAATCCTGAGAAAATCTTCATATTATAAGGTTATGTTGGTTAATTTATGATAGCTTCAATATAAGTGACTATTCTAAGGGTGAAAATACACTTAAAAATTCAGCAAACACAAAACCAAAAAACTAAGGTTAAAAAATAATTTCAATCTTGTGAATCATGCTTAAAATACTAAGTTATTTACTATCAACCCACCTTTAGGAGCAACTGACTATTTCCTACAGACTGAAAAGATTTCAGCTACAATAAATAATGCTTTCAGAAAAGACTAATTTGCTCAGCTTCTCAAATCTTTCAGAGGAACCAGAACTAAATAAACTAGCACACTGAAACAAACATATTTTGATACTACAAGAATAGAAGAGGTTCATTGTAGAATATGTAAAGAAAATATAAGCAAAAGGAAAATAACTAAAAATCACCTACAGCAAACTAAATAGATATGAAGATCACTCTTTGTGGTATAGTGATTATCCCTTTTCCTCTCTACCCTCCAGGACTATGGACAATGATAATGTCGTATTGTATCTAGCCATGTCATAAAATATTCTTCTGTAACTTTGTTTTTAATGGTATTATTCTCTTCCCCAATGGGGATTTTTAAAGCACAATAACAATAGTAATAAAATAGCTTATTGTTGAACAAAATAACCACAGAACACAGAATAAAGTGTAGGTTGTGGAACAGAGAACTTCTTCCAGGTTGAGTGAATGGGATGTACTACTTAATCTTCTTTGTACACTAGTTTCCTTACCTGAATATGTAGATAAATGTCTTCTGTCTGGTGAAATGTTGGAAACATTGGGTGAGTTTAATACCTCTTAAATACAGTGACAAGAATGTATATATATGTATCTCCCTGGAGAAGGAAATGGCAACCCACTCAAGTATTCTTGCCTGGGAAATCCCATGGATCCATGAGCCTGGTGGGCTATAGTTCACAGGGTCACGAAGAGTTGGACATGTAACTAACATGTAACTAAACAACTACATACACACACACACACACACACACACACACACACACACACACACACACTATCTCTCTCTACATATATACACATAAAATTGCCAACATCCATCGGATCACCGAAAAAAGCAAAAGAGTTCCAGAAAAGTATCTACTTCTGCTTTATTGACTACACCAAAGCCTTTGACTGTGTGGATCACAACAAACTGGGAAATTCTTTAACAGATAGGGATACCAGACCAATTGACCTGCCTCTTGAGAAATTTATATACAGGTCAAGAAGCAACAGTTAGAACTCTACATGGAACAACACACTGGTTCCAAATTGAGAAAGGAGTACATTGAGGCTATAAATTGTCACCCTGCTTATTTAACTTATATGCAGAGTACATCATGAAAATGCTGGGATGGATGAAGCACAAGCTGGAATCAAGATTGCTGGGAGAAATATCAGTAACCTTAGATATATAGATGAAAACACTCTTATGGCAGAAAGTGAAGAGGAACTAAAGAGCCTCTGGATGAAATTGAAAAAGGGGAGTAAAAAAGTTGGCTTAAACCTCAACATTCAAAAAACTAAGATCATGGCATCTGGTCCCATCACTTCATGGGAAATAGATGGGGAAACAGTGATTGACTTTATTTTTCTGGGCTCCAAAATCACTGCAGATGGTGATTGCAGTCATGAAATTAAAAGATGCTTGCTCCTTGGAAGGAAAGCTGTGACCAATCTAGACAGCACATTAAAAAGCAGAGACATTGTTTTGCCAACAATGGTCCATCTAGTTAGAGCTATAGTTTTTCCAATAGTCACATATGAATGTAAGATTTGGACTACAGAGAAAGCTGAGTGCCAAGAATTGATGCTTTTGAACTGTGGTGTTGGAGAAGACTTTTGAGAGTCCCTTGGACTGCAAGGAGATCCAACCAGTCCATCCTAAAGGAAATCAGTCCTGAATATTCATTGATGCTGAAACTCCAATACTTTGGCCATCTGATGTGGAAGAACTGACTCATTTGAAAGGACCCTGATGCTGGCAAAGATTGAAGGTGGGAGGAGAAGGGGATGATAGAGGATGAAATGGTTGGATGGCATCATTGACTTGATAGAAATGAGCTTGAATAAACTCCAGGAATTGGTGATGGACAGGGAGGCCTGATGTGCTGTAGTCCATAAAGTCACAAAGAGTCAGACACGACTGAGCAACTGAACTTATATATATATATATATATATATATATATATATATATATATATATATATTCTGAGATCCAGAGTTCAGAATCAAATCTGTCATGGATATTTTCTAAACTTATTTCAGAGGTTGCAGCACTAATACTCCTAGCACAAACCCAGCTAAGTTTTTTGCTTATTTCTTTTTGTGTTATTTTAAACTTGTCTATATCTTTGTTATGATAAGTGATGCATAGTATTATTATCTTTGGATAGTTTTTTATCCTCTTGTCCTCTACATTCATGCTTAGTACATGTTATTATAACTTTATGATCTGTCTCAGTTGAAATGTACAAATAGAACATGAGTATTGTCTTAATTATCATATTTAGTATATTTTTGAGATGAACACTTGCTTCAAAGTTTGAGCTGTTTATCTTTAGAAGTGTTTCTACTAGCTGCTTGTTTCCATTTATTACTAATATATTAAATCTTTCTTTGTGGTATACTTTGCACCTTTTTTTCATAGTCTGTTACTTTCCTTACCCCAACTTTTTTCCTTTTCATTTCTTATTCATAGAAATAATGTATGACATGAATGTGTCTGTGTGTGTGTATATGTATTCAGTCACATCTATAAAAAATTTATAAATTTATGAAATTTTTATTTCTATAGTTGACATAAAATGAACATTCCAAATTTTAATTAGGTGTATGTAGAACATTACATCATTGTATTAATACATTTGAAACTCACAAAACATTAATATCTTCTGACAGTTTTCTAACCTGATTTTGGCTTCCTATTAAGCCCCATAATTTCTGCAGTAACTCTATAATTAATACATATCACATACAAAATAAATGTCAGACATTCTGATAAGTAATTTTTATGTATTATTTCTTTCCTTCTCATAAGGAGTAGCTAGGTATTCTATTAATTGATTGGTTTTCAAATCAGGCACACAAAGTTTAAGTAGTGCCCAGTTGTCGGGGGATGTTTCACTGTAAGGGGTCCAATATATTGCACTTTTCTTCCTTTGTGTGCCATTTCTCAAAGATTCTCTGTTCCTTATCAGATCCTGTTCCGGAATGAGTAGAAGTGCACACAGCTCTCAGGACTGAGATCATGAGAAAGGGTATCTATTTGGATTCCTTTCAGTTACTCCCTTTCGTGACTTCTTTCAGCATCAGTGACCTTGTATGTATTAGACCATTCATTTTTTGTTGCAATTAAAGGCACTTCATCCTGTGTCATCATTTCACCCAAGATATTTAAGCCTGCATTTCTGCTAATAAAACACCCTTGCTCCACTAGAGACCTGGGTCCCCCGCGTCCTTCTTTGTCTCTTTCTTCTCGTCCTTCTTTCACTCTTTATTTTCATCCTTCTTTCTCTTTCTTTTCATTGACTCTGGTCCACCTGGTCCCAGTCTGATAAAAAGACCACACCCAATCCCACCTAACTGCTTTCCAAGAGGACTTCTGCTACACTAGGGCCTTCTGACACCTTGGGAAACCAACATAAAAGGAATAGAAGATGAAGAAAGGGTGCAAACACCAGGAGCTGGAAGAAGTCTTTGAGATAATTTGACTCAAATACTTCATTTTTTCCATAGTGGACTGAGGTGGACCAGAGTGATTAAATAGTTTGCTTGACATGTCATCTAGGTAAGAATTTCAAGAATTTATGTTTGGTTGGTGTTTTTGAATCTGCAATTAAAATAGCTGGATATATTTAAATTAATTATTTATATGATAATCTCTAGTTTTATTCTTCATATACTTTTAATGTTAAAAATTGGTGTTGTTTAGGAGTCTGTTAATGTTTCCTTTAAGGAAAGATGCAAAAAACTATTCAATATCTAAGACTATTATTAGCTTTATTAAGCATAGGAAATGATGGAGAAATTCTGTTTGCTGTGTATTATTATCTATAACTTATGCTCTGTGCTGTACAACATATCCATTCATATATTTTCCCTCTGCCACTAGGTTTGTAAATAATATGATACAAATATTTTCCATAGATAAATCCTGCTTCCGGATAGCTTAACACATGCACACAAACTAGCTGGCTTGTTTTTCTTCCTTCTTTTAGAATCAATACCGTGATTGTCAACAGAGGCTACTTAGGCTCTAAGAATACTCATTGCTTTTCAGAGCTGGAGGCAGAGAGAAAATATCAGCAAGGCCCTCAGCAGAATCATTATTCTCAATCTTTTTTATACACCTTGGTTCTCATATTAAAGGAATAATACATTTATAGGTAAACTAATAATATGTGTTCTCTGTCAGAGCAGAAAAAGATTAAATGAAAGATGCAGTAAATAGAGCCCAAGTCCTTTCTGCTGGTGGTGATGGGAAATAGCATGTCTTCACTTCCCTACCTCTTTCAGCTTTTTGCTCATTACTTCTCTCTCCACCTACAAAGTCATCTCAAGCATGTTTCCAGGGCTAGCCAGTGTAGTAACATAGAACAGTGAACTGGAGAAACATACACTGACTTCCTTATGGAAATTTCCTTGAACTCTGGAAGATATTCTAAATGTACATGTCACATTTGAATTAAGTATCTTCTGATTAAGTATCTTTCTCTCTATTTCATTTGATTTATCCTGAGTTAACAGGTACTTGGGAAAAGAAAGAGACAGATGTGTCAGGATCAACAAGAAAAACCTAGTACAGGGCAATATTTATAATTCCTCTAAAGTTAAGTCTCTGTTAGGACCCACTCTTCCTGTTTATTAGTCTGAATAGTATTCTTCCATACCCCTAGTTTTTGTAGTTTCAAAATATAGATTTTTCCTATTTAGTTTCATAATGCTGTTTTTGATATTTTGGTTTGAACTTTTTGCCTTTGATTTCACTCCTATCTTTTCTCTTCACAGCACCCTCCTTTCTCATTCTCATAAACATGCTTACTAGTTTGATTACCTTCCCCACCCCCACCCCAAAAACCCATTGAGGCTTTATTTAAAAGATATCCAAGGACATTCTTACAAAGAATGCACAAATTTGTGTACTTTTATGGGGCTGAGGTTAGAACATTTATAGAATACATGCAAATCTCTGTCAATTCACTTTAGTAGTATTTACTGAATGTTTATCTATAAACTAAGCACTGTGTTAGTGTGTTAAGGAAATTAAGAAAAATATATACTGTCTCTGCTTTGGGAACCCTAATCTCCCTGGTGTCTTTTTAACATCCTAGAAAAATGGGCAATGATAGGATCTTCTCGGATAAAAATTCAAGTTTAAGGTTGCATAAGCTGGTTCTAAATTGGGAAAGGAATACATCAAGTCTGTATATAGTCACCCTGCTTATTTAACTTATATTCAGAGTACAACAAGTAGAATGGCAGGCTGGATGAAGCATAAGATGGAATCAAGACTGCTGGGAGAAATATCAATAACCTCAGATATACAGATGACACCACCCTTATGGCAGAAAGGGAGGAAGAATTAAAGAGCCTCTTGATGAAGTGAAAGGGGAGATCTAAAGTTGGCTTAAAACTCAACATTCAAAAAACTAAGATCATGGCATCTGGTTCCATCACTTCATGGCAAATAGATGGGGAAACAGTTGAGACAGTGACAGACTTTATTTTCTTGGGCTCCAAAATCACTGCAGATGGTGAGTGCAGCCATGAAATTAAAAGACACTTCCTTCTTGGAAGCAAAGCTATGACCGACCTAGACAGCATATTAAAAAGCAGAGACGATACTTCGCCAACAAATATTTGTCTAGTCAAAGCTATGGTTTTTCCAGTGGTCATGTATGGATGTGAGAGTTGGACCATAAAGAAAGCTGAGCACCGAAGAATGGATGCTTTTGAACTTTGGAGTTGGAGAAGACTCTTGAGAATCCCTTGGACTGCAAGGATATCCAACCAGTCAATCCTAAAGAAAATCATTCCTTTATATTCATTGGAAGGACTGATAATGAAACTGAAGCTCCAATGCTTTGGTCACCTAATGCGAAGAACTGACTCATTGGAAAAGACCCTGATGCTGGGAAAGATTGAAGGTGAGAGAAGGGGACGACAGAGAATGAGATGGTTGAATGGCATCACCGAGTCGATGCACATGAGTTTTAGCACGCTCCAGGAGTTGTTAATGGACAGGGAAGCCTGTAGTGCTATAATACATGGGGTCCCAAAGAGTCGGACATGACTGAGCAAATGAACTGAATTGAATTAAAGCAAAAAAAAAAAAAAAAGCATAAAGTGCTAAGTGGTATGAAGGGGAGCTCAATGTACTATTTCTACCTATGCTTGTGATTCAGTTTCCAGAGGTGTGACTGATAAAAACAAAGGCTCAAAAAGTATTACACTGTGTTAACTGTGCCAAAGGTTCTGATTCTCAGTATCAACAGGACTCAGAATAAATGGAAAATACTATACACCAACTTACTCAGAATTGACCGTTGGGGGAGATTTTCTTTAAAATGAAGATAGAAACACAATACATGATGGGCAAATGGACATTTCACTCAGAGTTTAGAGATTATTTTAAGTATAGACGTGAGTGAATTAAAGAGAACCTTGACTGCCATAGCCATTTTATGAATATGCTGATTTGAAAACAATATAATAAGCCCCATAATATAATAATTTTTAATCACATTCATTTATTCTATAAGAAGAAGGACTCAAGTCTTCATGGACACTAGAATATTTCAAAGGTACAATGTACAAAGTGAAAGCAAAAGAGCTATGGAAATTTTTTAAATGTATACACTTAATTGTATTTTTATGGCAGTTCTTTACCATGAACATTTTTACTTCAAACTAAGAGTAGGTGTAGAAAAGTACACAGATATTCACAGACGATCCCTTTTCCTTATCTTGGCTTTTAAGTGAATGTGTCAAGAAGAAAAACTAAGAGAGGGAATTTAAGGTGTTAATATTGCAATCTGATCAATAGGCATTATGCCAAAATAGCACTTTGTGTGAACAATTAAAGAATGATACACTCAAACAATGGAGACAGCTGAAAGCCAAGGAAGGTAGAAATTTTATTCTGGAACATATAACCATAATATTGTTACTGGAGAAGCAGCAGGCTTAGCCAGTTATGCTTTTGTGCAATCAGTAGTTGTGGTGGTTTCATTTGAAGTAAAAGCACAAAATCAGCCTGAGGTTAGCAGAGTGGGATTTAGGCTTTCTCCCAAGTTCTAATACTAAGAATAAATTGTGTGTGCTGACTAAGTCAGAGAAACAGCAAGGATAATACCTTTCACACACACACACATATATATACACACACACACATATATATGCCTTTCATATATGTGTGTGTATACATATATATATATATATAGAGAGAGAGAGAGAGAGATACATTTGAGATAAGCTTCCAAAGGAGAAAATAATCATTATTGGGGATTGTCCATCTAAAATTACAATTTAAGATTAAACGTACATAAAACTCTCTGAAGAAGGGGAAATGTTTTTGCAGTTCAGTTCAATTCAGGTGCTCAGTCATGTCCAACTCTTTGTGACCCCATAGACTGCATCATGCCAGCCTCCATGTCCATCACCAACCTCCAGAGTTTACCCGAACTTATGCCCACTGAGTCAGCGATGCTATCCAACCATCTCATCCTCTGTCATCCCCTTCTCCACCTGCCCTCAATCTTTCCCAGCATCAAGATCTTTTCCAATAAGTCAGCTCTTTGCACCAGGTGGCCAAAGTATTGGAGTTTCAGCTTCAACATCAGTCCTTCCAATGAATATTCAGGACTGATCTTTAAGATGGACTGCTTGGATCTCCTTGCAGTCCAAGGGACTCTCAAGAGTCTTCTCCAACTCCAGAGTTCAAAACCATCAATTCTCCAGCACTCAGCTTTCTTTATAGTCCATCTCTCACATCCATACAAGACCACTGAAAAAACCACAGCCTTGACTAGTGGACCTTTGTTGGCAAAGAATGTCTCTGCTTTTTAATATACTGTCTAGGTTGCTCATAACTTTCCTTCCAGGAAGTAAGCATGTTTTAATTTCATGGCTGCAATCATCATCTGCAGTGATTGGAGTCTCCCGAAATAAAAGTCAACCAGTGTTTCCACTGTTTTCCCATGTATTTGTCATGAAGTAATGAGACTGCATGCCACGATCTTAGTTTTCTGAATGTTGAGCTTTTAGCCAACTTTTTTCACTCTCTTCTTTAACCTTCATTAAGAGACTATTTAGTTCTTCTTCACATTGTGCCATAAGGGTCTTGCCATCTACATATCTGAGGTTATTGATATTTCTCCTGGAAATCTTGATTCCAGCTTGTGCTTCATTCAGCCCAGCATTTCTCATGATGTACTCTGTGTATAAGTTAAATAAGCAGGGTAACAATATACAGCATTGACGTACTCCTTTTCCTCAGAATTTTCCGAAGTTTATTGGGACCCACACAGTCAAAGGCTTTGGCATAGTCAATAATGCAGAAGCTAGATGTTTTTCTGGAATTCTGTTGCTCTTTTGATGATCCGGCAGATGTTGGCAATTTGATCTCTGGTTCCTCTGCCTTTTCTAAAACCAGTTTGAACATCTGGAGGTTCACGGTTCATGTATTGTTGAAGTCTGGCTTGGAGAATTTTAAGCATTACTTTACCAGCGTGTGAGATGAGTGCAATTGTGTGGTAGTTTGAGCATTCTTTGGCATTGCCTTTCTTTGAGATTGGAATGAAAACTGACCTTTTCCAGTCCTGTGGACATTCCTGAGTTTTCCAAATTTTTTGGCATATTGAGTGCAGCGTTTTCATACCATCATCTTTTAGGATTTGAAATTAGCTCCACTGGAACTTCAGCACCTCCACTAGCTTTGTTTTTATTTCCAACTCATTGCAAATACTCTATGCAATTCTAAATGCCCCTAGATGCTATATACTTGAATAAAAAAGAACACTGTGTAATTGACAACTTGACACAGCTAATAAAAAGTACCTATGAGATGTAAAGGACAACTCAAAGTGGAAAAAAAGCAAGTGCAGCCTCAGGGGACATGCCTGATGTTTCCTCAGTCTTGCGTCTCACACCATCTCTCTGAGCCTCCCTATCCCCTCTTGATGAGTAGAAACCATGGGATAAGAATATTTTTGCATATTTATTCAAACCCGGGAAGAATAACTGTTAATAAAATATTAAGAAATATGTGTGACTGTTTTCATTATTTCAGTGTGAAGAATTCTGATGAAAGAAGCAATTGTACAAAAGCTAGCAACAGCAGAAAAAAAATGTAATTTTTAACTATTGCGGCCTTTTTTAGATAATTTGGGCAAAATATTTGCTATATATTTTGGAGGGCTTGTATGTTTTACATAACAAACATACATAAATTAATATAAAAAACTGGAACCAAAAAGCAAATAGAAAACATTCACAGATTTTTTTTTTTACAAAAAGAGAAAGGTAAATGAAAATTTGGGGGAAATAAAATAAAATGTTCAATGTCAAGCACATTTTTAAACATAAGATTTTTAAAACATCAGATTGCCAACTATGAAAGTCTTCAATAACAAGATGTGTTGATAAAAAATCAAGTTCATGGGAAAATATTAATAGCTCTCAGTAAATATGTAAAGATCTCAATGAAAGAAGTTCAACAATTATAAGTATGCATGTTTTCAATTTAAATTTATCTATAATCTCTATCTATCTATCTCATATGCTTATCTACTTCATCTCACACGCTAGCAAAGTAATGCTCAAAATTCTCAAGCTAGGCTTCAGCTGTACATGAACCAAGAACTTCCAGATGATGAAGCTGGATTCAGAAAAGGCAGAGGAACCAAAGATCAAACTGCCAACGTCCATTGGATCATAGAAAAAGCAAGAGAGTTCCAGAAAAACATCTACTTCTACTTCACTGACTATGCCATAACCTTTGACTGTGTGGATTGCAACAAACTGGAAAATTCTCCAAATGATGGGAATAACAGACTACCTTACCTGCCTCCTGAGAAATCTGTATGCAGGTCAAGAAGCAACAGCTGGAACTGGACATGCAACAATGAACTGGTTCCAAATTGAGAAAAGAGTATGTCAAGGCTGTATACTGTCACCCTGTTTATTTAACTTATATGCAGAGTACATCATGTGAAATGCCAGGCTGGATGAAGCATAAGCTTGAATCAAGATTGCAGTGAGAAATATCAATAACCTTAGATATGCAGATTACACCACCCTTATGATAGAAAGCACAGAGGAACTAAAGAGCTTCTTAATGAAAATGAAAGAGGAGAGTGAAAACTTTGGCTTAAAATTCAACATTCAAAAAAATAAATCATGGAATCCAATTCCATCACTTCATGGCAAATAGATGGGGAAACAGTGAAGCAGTGAGAGACTTTATTTTCTTGGGCTCTAAAATCACTGCAGGTGATGACTGCAGCCATGAAATTAAAAGACACTTGCTCCTTGGAAGAAAGGCTATGACCAATCTAGATAGCATATTAAAAAGCATTGACCTTACTTTGCCAATAAAGGTTCATCTAGTCAAAGTTATGGTTTTTCCAGTAGTCATGTATGTATGTGAGATTTGGACTATAAAGAAAGCTGAGTGACGAAGAACTGATGCTTTTGAACTTCGGAGTTTTAGAAGACTCGTGAGAATCCCTTGGACTGCAGGGAGATTAAGTCAGTCAGTTCTAAAGGAGATCAGTCCTGAATATTAATTGGAAGGACTGATGCTTAAGCTGAAACTCCAATACTTTGGCCACCTGATGTAAAGAACTGATTCATTTGAAAAAACTGTGATGCTGGGAAAGATTGAAGGCAGGAGGAGAACAGGATGACAGAGGATGAGATGGTTGGATGGCAACACCGAGTCGATGAACATGAGTTTCAGCAAGCTCCGGAAATTGGTGATGGACGGGGAAGCCTGGTGTGCTGCAGTCCATGGGGTCACAGGGAATCAGATATGACTGAGTGACTGAACTGACTGACTAATCTATCTATCTTCCTAATGATGTGGATAGGTGAAAACTGAACAGTTCATTCTGGATGTTTTTAGAAAGATGTGTGGGAATGCAGGGTGATGGAGATGAACCTCATTAGCCAGTATTGGGACACATATCTAATCACATCCAAACCAAGTTCCCTCATGTAACCATTTCCAGCATGAGAGATGAGGTCAGTTGGCTTGAACCAGTTCACGACAGCTGTTTGTTGATGTTAAGCTGTAACTCCTTATTCAGAGACAAATTATGATACTAGCTTAGTATGCTCCATGTTTATAATATTTACAGTAAAATAATTATTACACATTACAAATCAGGATCTCTCTCTTTTTCTCTCTCCCTCTTAAGATGACCGTTAAATATTTATCAGCACATCACAAGATGGAACCATTATAATTGTTTTAGATGACTTAGGATTTACCCTTGTCCATTGAGTTATATTTGAGAGGTACTACTAGTGAAGTCAAGGTTCTTAGCCATTTAAAACGGTGAATGAGTGTTAAACAGCCAGTGAACAGTGTCTACTATTGCAGTACAGAGATCAAGAACAATAATAATTTCAATATATTCTGGACTAGGTTTACACATTTGAGCTACCATATTGAATTTTTAAGACTCCATTTTAAATATTACAGTGATTAACCAGATAACTCAGATGAAGAAAAATAAATGGTATAGTGTCTAGAACAAATGACACAGATGATTATGCAAGGATATATGAATGCTAAGAATGAAACAAGAAAGTATCAAAGAGGATAGAGTATGTTCCTCAAAGGTCCATTTAGCAGAGCGCTTTGACATTTTCTAGAGAGCGGGACTGGAATGTGCACAAATGCATTCATGGAAACCAAGCTATACTCTTGATAACTTAGGTGTGATTAACAGCATAATTATTATGGACTTGACTGGTTCTAAATAATTAGAAATACTTTTTGTTTTCTAAACCATGTATAATTTGATAATCATCATAACATTTTTTGAAGGTATAATATGATCTTTAAATTAAGTAAGAAAAAGGCATAATTTAATTTCTTAAATCTCTTTATATGCCTATTCACATCAACTCCTATAATTATTCACATTAATAAATCAATGTAAGAGAAAATAACATTTACACTTGTATAAACACACGTCAGCCTCCACACTTTCTTGTGTAACACATTTCCATGTTAACTATAACTGAATATTTTGAATATTAATACTGAGGAATACTGTAGTTTATAAGAAAGCATATTTTTACATAGTGCTCCTGTCAGCACAGTGAGAGAAACAAAAATACTTTAGTACAATTGTTACTGAACACAAGAAACCAATGCCACATTCAGGATCAGGAAGGCAGTTCTTTATCCCAGCTACTCATTTGCTTTTCCTTTGTATTCTCGTAGCAGCAATAGCAAAGGCTGAAATCTGTTCTCCCTTTGCTGTTTTGGGTGTTTGTCATGCCACTTGTGTGAGAAAGTGAGGCAAATGAAAAGTAAAACCCATAAACAGTCTTAACAAAATAACATTATGACTTCTACATATTACCCACATTGTACCATACAGATTGTGTGTATTTTGATTAATAAAAAATACATTTCCTTTTGTTTGTTTAAATCAGAAGCATATTGGCTAAATGTACATGATTTATAGATGGGTATTTAAAGCAGACCATTTTAACTAAGAGAGTTTGGCATTTAAATAAGCTTTTACTTTGATAATATATGTCCTTCTCTGTCAATATATGCAAATAAGAAAATAAGGAAATAAAGATTTTTCACATTTTCATTTTAAACCAACCAACGGTATGCAAGTATTTATTGATTCCAATTTGGAACTGCATGTGGGTGAACAAGAACAAGGGCTCTGCATTTCATTTCATGAGAAAATGGGAAAATTTTGCATAAAATCTATTTATACTTGAATTCAAATATTGGAGTTAAGAATCAAATAATCAATAATCAAGTTCAGAACCTACGAAATTATGTGAAGACATCACTTCAACACACAAAATTCCCAGCTGCACTATTCAGAATGGGAAAAAAAAAAAAAACACAGCTGTCTCACTTTTTGAAGTTTGAGCATCAAATAAGATAACACTATATACAATTCTAGTTTTAAAATATAAATGTGATATATACACCAAAAATTGTGGGTGGGAGTCACAAGGATTGTAAGAGGAGGAAATTGTTAATAGATATATTAGTATAAATTATAATTATCCTTCCACATGCTTTGTCAAGTGCAACAATAGAAAGAAGATTGCAGAACTGAATTTTAAAATATAGTTCCCAAGTATGTAAAATTTTAGCTTGTAATTAATTTCCCAAATTTATACTTAATAAAATTGGAATGAAAATAAAAGACCTAACAGTGACTTCCACTTACCTTACAGTCATTCACCTTTCTATTTGATTTACATTTGATTCACATACACATTCTTAAATATTTCAAGAGATATTTTCTTAACTAAATTCAGGATAACAATGAAAAGATTATAGTTTCTGCCATTGCATCATTTGCCCACTTCTATGCAGCCACTTTGTTTGCACAGTTATTTCATTCTTAGTACTCCTAAGATCCTTGCATGCTAGCGTACTATATGCAATAGCTAAACACACATTTTGTAGTTCATTCATTTATTGTTCTACTGCCCAGTCGTGTCAGACTCTTTGTGACCCTATGGACTGCAGCACCCCAGGTCTCCCTGTCCCTCACTGTCTCCCGGAGTTGGAGTTTGCCAAGTTCATTGCATCTGTGGTGCCAAACAGTCATCTCATCCTCTGACACCCTCTTCTCCTTCTGCCCTCAATCCTTCCCAGCATCAGGGACTTTTCCAATGAGTTGTGTATTCACATCAGATGACCAAACTACTGGAGCTTCAGCTTCAGCATCAGTCCTTCCAGTGAATATTCAGGCTTGATTTCCCTTAAGATTGACTGGTTTGATCTACTTGCTGTCCAAGGGACTTTCAGTAGTCTTCTCCAGCACCACACTTGGAAGGCATCAATTCTTCGGCCTTCTGCCTTCTTTATGATCCAGCTCTCACAACTGTAGTTGACAACTAGGAAGACTATAGCCTTGACTATACAGATCATTCATGATTTCATTCTTTATTGCAAAGAAACAAAGGGAAACAACACTAGACAAAGTCATTGGGTGAGAGGTTGAAAGTGAAATGAAAGTCGCTCAGTCGTGTCCCACTCTTTGTGACCCCACAAAGTTGGTAGCCTTTTCCTCCTCCAGGGGATCTTCCCAAGAACCCAGGTCTCCCACAGTGCAGACGGATTCTTTACCAACTGAGCCACAAGAGAAGCCCGAAAATACTGGAGTGGGTAGCCTATCCCTTCTTCAGCAGATCTTCCTGACCCAGGAATTAAACCGGGGTCTCCTGCATTGCAGGGGGATTCTTTACCAACTGAGCTATCAGGGAAGTCTGGGGAGAGGTTAATTATTAAATAACCTTCATTATTATTTAAATCCTGAGCACACATTGAGGACAGCAGTGAAAGTGAAGTCGCTCAGCCTTATCTAACTCCTTGCGACCCCATGGACTGCAGCCTACCAGGCTCCAGGCATGAGTACTGGAGCGGGTTGCCATTTCTCTTCTCCAACGGATCTTCCCAACCCAGGGATCCAACCTGGGTCTCCCACATTGTAGACAGACGCTTTACTATCTGAGCTACCAGGGGAGCCCTGGTACACATTGAGGACAGCAGTAAGTGGGTCAATTTTAGAATATTTACTTGTTGATTTGCTTGAAATTGTGATCTTAATTTTCCCTTCATTTCCCTCTAAATTTACAGGTTTGGAAATCAGAAACGTATAGCTTTTTATGAATGAGGATTGACAGTGATCATCAACAGTGACACTTAGGCCTGGTTTACTCAGCTATACAATGTGCTGACTAATATTTGCCTTGGATTTCCCTTGACCTCAGGCTCTGCTAGTTAATGATTATCCACACTAATACTTTTGTTACAGTTAGAAATGCTATTTAGACATATTTTAAAATAATATCAGAAGATTCTTAACTAAAAAATAAAGACAAAAAACAAAATCCAAACAACATGAAAGCACAGACGTGTTCATCAGAAAAATGTCAATCCATATGGCCTAGAATTCTGGTCCATAAGTACTTTGATTTCAAAACATAGCATATGTACTTAATAAAACATACACATAAATAAATAATAGCCATGTAATGTAGACTGTTTAGGGTACATTGAGTGGATGGGGAACCAACACTTGGGAATACTGTTCACTCTGCTTTTCCCTTACCTCTATATGCACTGTCGGTCCTCAGGGGAAGGTCTTATGCATCTGCCCACAACTTCCCTCCCTCTTTCTCTGGAGAATGGATTCTGAATTGCTTTTCAGAGGATATACATTTTCAGATTACCCCTCCTCATTCTAACTCCTTAGTACAAGGAGATTCTACCTATCAGTATAATAATAAATCTCTGCTTAAAAAAAATAAAAAAGAATTAGAGATCTCATTCACATTTAACCACTAAAAAAATGTATCCCAAGTTTCAAAAAGTGAATATATATATATATATAGTTCATTCTGAATATAAAAGAATATTAAAACTATTTCCATTATCTGATTGTTAATGGATAATGGTGTGGGAGAAAAAAAATAGAGCTTGTTAAGCTGTTAAGAAAAGCTTGTGGTACATATATTTCAGTTCTGTAAATCTGTAAAGAAGCTAAGAAATTTGATTGTCAAAATAAAATTGAGATCTATTTTAATTTTGTAATCTACTCTGACTACTCTGACCATTCTAGGTAGAACACCACTTAGAATATTGCTACTAGTTTTGGGACTGAGTAACTTAAGATCTTTAGAGAATTGGTGATATTTGAAGGTGAACAAGAATGATGTCTATATTTTGAAATCTGATTTCTTCATAAGATGGCATCATTAATTACAGAAAATGAACCCCCTCAAAAAAGATAATAGTGTGATTTAAATGCATTTAAGTATTTCCTTAAGTGATGAATATTCAAGGGCTATTGACTCTAAAACATGTGTACCCAAGAGGAGTTTCAACATTGGTGTGAGAAGAATATATGAGAGCTTTTATCACATTTATTTTGTCTCATCTGACTATTCTTTCAATTATTATCTACATGTAATATGTATAGCATGCATGCTACGTCGCTTTAGTCATGTCTGACTCTTTGTGACCCCATGGACTATATCCCGTCAGGCTCCTCTATGCATGAGATTCTCCAGGCAAGCATACTAGAGTGGCCTGCAGCCCTTCTCCAGGGGACCCCTGACTCAGGCATCGAATCTGAGTCTCTTATGTCATCTGCATTGGCAGGTGGGTTCTTTTCCACTAGCACCACCTAGGAAGCCCAGATCTGTATCATATGTCTATATAATAATAGATAATTTTATAAATAATTAACTAAACATTTACATAAATGTAAGCTAATTTTAAACAATTATAACATTAGGAGATCAGTGGTCTAGAAAATTCCCTTTACAGATTACCCAGGTCATAGAAAATTCAATGGAACTCTAGAAAATGTTAATTGTGCAAGAATTAACCTCAATTTAATCATTGAAAATGATGAACAAACTGTTTACTTCTATAAAGAAAAAAGGAGAGATGCACCTTTCTTTAACTTTTCAATGATATGATTTTTTTTATACAGGATTGTGTAAATTATATACCATGAATATGATTTCATTATATATGAAAGCATATTATCACGCAAGCAAAATCCAATAGCCATGAAAACTGAAAATAAGTTTATTATTTTTTCTGTTAAATTTTCATTTTTTTCTTTTTTATCTCTTTTAATATGAAATTAGGGTATTTTTAATCTCTTTAAAATCACTTATTTGTGAAAATCCCAGGTCTACTCATTGGAAAAAAGTAGGATAATTTATGGGCTCCCTTCTTTCTTTCAAAAGCCTTTTATTTTATTTAAAAATATGGCTAGAGTGCTATTACTCAATCTTTATTTTTCTCAGTCTTTGAATAATTCTTTCTAAAAATCAATATTTCTATGTCTATGTCTTCCTAGATAAAACTGAATAGTTCTTCCTATCAAGTGCTAGAATCTTGGAAGAATTAATTTACAATTATTATCTCTGAGACCTGAAACGAGTCATGAATGGGCTTACTGAGGTGGAATTAGATTATTTTTCACTTATCAACTGATCATACTTGTTATATTTAGCATAGTATTTCTTCCATGGAGATTCTTGGCTGCCAGTTTTTGTATATGCTGTAGGAAGTTGCACTGACAGATATTATGTAGCCAAGCAAATATATTCTGTTCTACATTAGGGGTAGCTGTTCTCATTTACCCTTGGGAAGTGGCTTCTACAATCACAAAGAAACTACTGACAGTCATGGGTATGGTAGCCTGCTTAAAGAAAGATTTAAATTTTGAATATATTTTAATTAAAAAATATGTTTTCGTTTAGGGCAAATAGAAGATTGCCCAAATTAAATTTACTTCTCTAAAATAGAGAGAAAAGGAAGAAAGTACTATAGGGTGTAAAGTGTGACTTTACATTTTACAGTATGCTGTCTGTGGCAAGATGGGCATATATATTCATGAGCCCAACCATGACTTCAGGGCAGCAACCCTGAAGTTTTAGAAATGTCATTTGTATATACATTTCCTCTTTCCCTTCTTTTTCTTTTTCTATAGAAAAACTGATTAAAAAAAATGGTATTTGTGAAACACCCTAGCAAATTTGTTTAAGGATAGTTTCTCTTACAAAAACAATAAAAGTATTTTGGTATCAAAAGAGATTATGGCCATACCAAGCACATTTTGTGCATTATTCTATTTTCTTTTCTTGAGCCATAAGTATCAGAATACAAATTCACTAGCTTTTTGAGAAGTTATAAAACTGAATAGCATTAGTTGGAGAGTTCAATGTCAGGGATAAGATTACCATTTGTAATTCACAGTTTAGAGTAATCCTGAAGAGATAGCTAGATTGCCCTCCACACAGTTTCTTTACATTTGTAAGATGTTCCCAAGATAAAGCATAGAAAATCATTCAGCAATATAGCATAGGATGAATTTAATCTCAATTTCTCGAGTTAGCATTTCTCATTATCACTATCAGTGGGGAAGAGTCAATCATTTACTGCTTAATTTAAGTTTATCAAACTTTCTCAGCCAAATTAATAATGTCACTTTTCAACAACAGCAATCTTAATTGTAGGCCTCACCTGGGTTGCTTGAAAAGCTTATTAATAGGCAACTATTTAATACATCCGAATCTTATTCTCCTTTTCTGAATCTGGAAAAAATTTTTAGATATTTTTCATGAGGTTTTTTATTATTGTGCAAGTGATGTTTCATACTTAGAGCAAAAATCAGAAATATACTACTCTATCTACTAATACATTTAATTAAGAATTATTTTAGTATCTACTTTATATATATTATACTGCACAAGCAAACAGAAACATGTAAGACCCTAAAGATGTAATATCTGACCTCACTCACTGACAGATATTTTTAAAATCCAGTCACAGGGAAAGACGTATATCAATAAATAATTGCATCTAATTCATTTATGTCAAGCATCTCACCATACATATAGTCAATATATGTGAAAAAAATTCAAATGTTTACATAGAGAGCTGAAATAGCTCGAAGGTCATTTTATAAAGAAAAAATTTGACAAAATTTGGCACATTTATTTGACAATTTTAGATATTCAATAGATGTTTTTTTAATTGGAATTGAATCCTCACCCCCATTGCCTTAATTGCTCAGATTTAGCAGAGTACCCTATTTTCTCCCATTATGTTTCAGGAACATAGGGCAAATTATACATGCCTAGCGATTGAATATGCTGAAAACAGGTTTGCTAATCAGATACCACTACGTTCCAAGCACATTCACTTGACATTTACCCTGAAGGCCTTTAACTTCCAGCTTTTCCCGGTGAGTGACATTCAGGATGTAATTGGTCATTGAATTTTTCTGAGCTCATATTATTTTTAAATGTGGCTATATTAAAAGAATAACACAGAAATAAATGTATTTTTGCAAGTTTCATTTTCAGTGTTATTAGATGCATCTGTAAATAAAAATGTTGTATTTTCAGGCAGGTTAGCCTTTGCATTTCTATACTTAAATCTGCAAATTAAGACTGTTTTGAAACCCTATAGTATCCTTTCTATTAGAAATATGCCTGAAGGCTGCCAAGTGATTGGAACATTCAATATGCCTAATAAATAATAAATGAGTATACTGACTATGGTTAATGGGGACCTAGTCTTCCTTCAGGATATGGAAAAACAATTATTAATTTTAAAATTACATTCAAGAAATAAACAGTATTTAAGATTTAATTGGAGGATCTTTGAAGATCTATTGCTAGAAAATTATAGTATTTTCTAATGTGTTTTTTCTATATTTGTCTCAAATAACTACTTGTAATATCTTGTCTTTATATTGGAATCTCCTAAATGTGAGGTCTTTCATGTCCTTTGAAATGATATGTTTTAAATATAGGATGTTACACATTATATGCATGTAATTGTTTCTTATTTATTTATTTATTGGGCATATTTGCATTTTGTATTATGAGAGAGTGTGATTACTTTTTTCTCAGCTAGATATTTTAATATTAATAAAATTAGTTTATAATTTACTCCTATTTGTGACTCTACAGTTAGATTTGCAAAATACCCTATATTTTAGACAATTTTGTATATGCAAATAATAATCAGCTTTTATTATGTTTAAATTCTGTGACTGAAAAAGCATTTATTTTGCTATTACTCTATATGCTAAAATTTTCTATAAATGTCTACAGTCGCCAGTAAACACTTTGCAATTTCCATGCCCGAGGCCCTTTGCTGGCTTCCCATTGTATCTATGAAACATTCTCATGATTGTCCACATCCTCCCTGTGTTCCCTGTTTTTCCCAGTTCTTTTAGTACTAACTTGCTGCACATCTTCCCAGCAAAACAGCAATGATTCCATGATTCTTCCTCTCTGAATTGACCTGTTTATCCTGCACTATGATATGGCATTCTTTCCTATTGTTTCCATGGCAAAATATTAATACAAGTTCCTCTTCAATTTCATCATCATAACTATTTTCCTCTTACTATGTTCCAGGCAGTGCTCCAAAAATTTTATGTTTGTTAAGTCATTTAATCCTCAAAGAACCTGATAAAATAGTTATCACCACCACATTCATTTTATGTATGGGAAAACCGAGGCATAGTGAAGTTAAATGATAGCTGGTTAGTGTCTGTGTTAATCTACTTGCTGCTGCTGCTAAGTCTCTCCAGTTGTGTCCGACTCTCTGTGACCCCATAGACAGCAGGCCACCAAGCTCCCCTGACCCTGGGATTCTCCAGGCAAGAACACTGGAGTGGGTTGCCATTTCCTTCTCCAGTGCATGAAAGTGAAAACTGAAAGTGAAGTAGCCTAGTAGTGTCTGACTCTTTGTGACCCCATGGACTGCAGCCTACCAGGCTCCTCCGTCCATGGGATTTTCCAGGCAAGAGTACTGGAGTGGGTTGCCATTGCCTTCTCCGTTAATCCAGTTGGGCTGCTACAAAAAAAAAAAAAAGAAAAGAAAAAGAAAAAAATTGCCTGAGTGGTTTAGACATTTATTTCACACAGTTTTGGAAGCTGGTAAGTTCAAGATCTCACCAGACAGATTCTGTCTCCTTGTGTCCTCATATGGACAAGCAAGCTCTTTGGAATTTCTTTTAAAGAAACACTAATCATTGATAAAGAATCCTCCTGCCAACTGAGGAGACATGGGTTCAATCCCTGGGTCAGGCAGATCCCCTGGAGAAGGAAATGGCAACCCACTCCAGTATTCTTGCCTGGAGAATCCCATGGACAGAGGAGCCTGGAGGGCTACAGTCCATGGGGTCACAAAAGAGTCAGACATAATTTAGTGACTAAACAACAACAAATCACCTTCCAAAGGCCACACCTCCTAATACTATAATACCTGGAGGGAGAATCTCAACATATAAATTCAAGGTGGACACAAACTTTCAGTTCATAATGGTAGCAGAACAAATATTTGTGTCCAAACAATAAGTTTCCACAATCAATATCTTTAACTATTGCCTTCTCTAACTACAAGCTCCATCCCAAGAATAATTTTGTTTACAAAGTATCCTAATATCTTAAGATCAAAAAATACTTTGCCTTTCACTGTAGAGTTTCTACCCTTTACATTTCTACTTTTTCTCTTATAGTAATTGAGGTTTTACTGTAATCATTTGTGAATGTGAAATCCACCAAACAAGTGTAAGACTTTGTTATAATAATAACAAGTAATTTATAATCAAGTATCAGCAACATTTAAAATTTGAAAGACCTTCTTGTGACCCTTACCACCCACCTCTTGGCACAAATATTCTTTCACCTCATTAATTTTTCTAAAAAAGAAAAAGCTTTATAAAAACTGCCTATACAAAATGAAATATAAAGTGATGAAAATATAAAAAGGTGAAACAGGGATTAAAAATCATTACAAAGTAAAATGTCCCCAAACTGTATGTAATTGTCCTTTTATCATGAAATAGTCAGCAGTAGAGAAATCTGTGCTGAAATACTTCCTTGACTTTAATCGAAACTGTAGTCTTGACCAAATTCACATGTAGAGATCTTTTAAAATATTTGTTCATTTCTCCAGCACCTTTATCTGTATTCTGTACACCTATAGGTATTTAGTACATATTTTCCAAAATTCTTCCCAAGTCTAGAAAATAAGGCAGCCTCCTTCTCCAGATTTGCCACACATTCATTGAATTTTTTTTCCCCGCTCCAAATCAGAACTAGGTTGCCTTGCTTGACATTACCAAAGCAGATATAGAGATTCAGGTACCAGGAATACTTGTTGGTTGCAGACAGATATTTTTTTTTAATATGGTAATATGATACTGATTATCTGGCCCCAGCTGGAGCTGAGAGCAATTAAAAATCCAACAGGTATTGCATAATTAGAATTTGGCAGCGTAGAGCATACAGCTGTAAAACAAATAATTAAATAATAATATGTGATCATCTGGAATTGAAGGACACGTTAAGAAAAGACTGAAAAATTAAGTAGAAATTGATTAAAACAGTAAAACAACATACCGCACCTGTTTTAGAGGAGGAGAATATAAGTATTGGAGGTAGATTGAATTCCTCTAATACTTATAAATAACCAGAATAATGAGAAAGATAAGCTCAAAACCTAAACTTTAATCTCAAAGTACATTTACTCCAAGGACTTCCTATATAACTCTTTTAATTCACAGCCATAAGGCCAGAGCTGCCAAAATTCATATGCAAGGTCTGAATTGGTTGCTTGCCAATTTGCAATTGTTAGTAGGATTTACTATCTCACAGGCTTTAGAAATGAGATTGAGGTTATTTAATAAAATAGAGGGGGTTACTAAGAACTGGAAGGGAGCTCTTGGTAATTCATCTTTGCAAACCCATGGGGGATTGCCACCTGAAGAGCTGATTCCTTATTACTTGCATTCTTGAAGTGTGTGCAATAACTTAATGCAAGCAAATTACATGTGAGGGAATGCCAATTTTTCTTCTTCCAAACATCTCCCTTCTACAAACAACTACAGTCAGGATCTCAGAGCATAATGGGTGAATGATAAAGTTAAAAGTAGAAGACTTGCCTCACAAAAGCATTTCAGACACATTGAAGGTAACATTCAAGCCTTTAATCACTTACTGCTAAGGAGTTAACAAAGAGGCCAAATTGGTTCTCCTAGGGTCACATTTTCCCACACAGAACTGCACGGGGCGAGGGGCAGATGGACCAGCTCAGACACAAGGATTCTTCTTGCTGCTGAGGGAGTCCCAAACAAAGTCTCATGCTCTTTTATGGACCTGAGAAAAGGAAGAGGAGAAAGGCCCAGAGTGGAAAAGCACTGAGCCAGAGCCGAAGGTATTTTCAAAGCTTCTACTTTCTCCTTCAGATAAGGAGACCTTGGCTGAGGCACTGGGGGTAGGCTTTTGCTCAGGACTCCCTTACCCTCAATACACTCATAAGGAGGTCTCAATATGGGAGCACCTGGGTTCTGAATGCAGCTGTGTGCAAGGCTAGGGGCTTTCAGCTCCTGAGACTTTGATTGAAATTCCTTTCAGAGACTTCAGTGCATTCATTGTGCACAAAGTCTGGTGTTGGGAGGACAGTTTCCTCCAGTGAGGGCTTCCAGATAAAGGCTTTGTAACGGACGAGGGTTGGACTTGAAAAACCACACATAGAATTTGACCTCTTCAATTTTCCTGTACATGCTGCAGTTTTGTTTTATTTATTTTTGTAAATTTTTAAAAACTTTTTTGTTTTATTTTGGAGTACAGTTGATTAACAATAGTTTCAGGTATACAGCAAAGTAATTCAGTTATACATACACAGGTATTTATTCTTTTTCAAATTCTTTTCCTATTTAGTTTGCTACAGAATGTTGAGCAGAGTTCTCTGTTTTTTAATGTTGAGTAATTATTATTATTTTTATCTGGGCCATATTGAGTATTATACCTTAAGTCTCTGATACTATTTAATTTTCTAGATGCCACTGATATTTTATTTTTCTTTTATTTTGCAGGTTTCCCAGATCATAAATTTTTTCTTTCATTGCACAAAGTTTTAGCAGACAGAGCTGTTTTAGAAGCTGTTTGCTTTAATGATTGACTGAAACTTTGATTCAATAGTGACAAAATTGTGATGGACCTAAAATCCTAGATATTGCTTGATATAATATAGAGGAAAGCAATTATAAGATGTAAGGAAATGTCAGTGTGAAAGTATTTTCAATATGAACAATCTTTGTCAAGCACCTTGTTTTCTTGAATACATAAATAAAACTATCATTGTCAAAGACTGAGAAAAGGATTAAGGATATATTTGTAAAAATGAGTTTTAGCCCACATTGAGTCACTAGTGAATTCTACCAAAAAATTAAGGAAGAAATCACACAAACTCTCTAAAACCTCTTTAAGAAGACAGAGCAGAAGGAATATTTCCTAACTTATTCTATAAGGTCAGCACTACCATGACACACACACAAAAAATAGACAAACCATGTTGTAAGGAAAGAAAACTACAGACCAATATCTCTCATGACTATAGATGCAAAAATTCTCAACAAATATTTTTCAAAACAAATCCATAAAACTATAAAAAATATACACCACAACCAAGGGGGATTTATGCCAGGTATACAAGATACATTTGATATTTGAAAATTGATTAGATTTATTCATCACATCAACATGTTGAAGAAGAAAATAAAATGATCATATCAATACATGCAGAGTAGCATGTGACAAAATCCAACACTTATTTAAGATTAAAACCTCTCAGTACACCAGAAAAAGAGAAGAACTTCCTTAATTTGCTAATACCTAAAATAAGACTATAGATAATATCTAGTTGAAGGGAAGAAACTAGAAGCTATACTGCTAAGATCGGTAAGAAACCAAGACATCTCCTCTCATCATTCCTTTTAATATACAGAAGTCTTGACTAATGTAATAAAATAAGAAGAGGGTTAAAAAAACAAAAATACTGGGAAGGAATAAATAGAACAGGTAATAGGACCATATACACAGAAAATGTGAAAGAATCAACAGAAAAATTCTTAGAACTAAAAAGCAATTATAGCAATATTTCAGGATACAAGGTCAGTATATGAAAGTCAAACACTTCCCTATATATCAGCAATGAGCAAGTAGGTCTGAAATTAAAAAGCCAATATCATTTACATTAGCACTTCCAAACTGGAAACAGTTAGATAAAATTTTAACAAAATATGTACAAGACCTATATGAGAAAAACTATAAAACTCTGAGCAATAAAATCAAATAACTAAATAAACAGAAGATATTCCATGTTGATAGATAGGAAGACTGTCCAGATGTAAGCTTTTCCTTACATGATCTTTGAGTTCGGTGAATCCCAACTGAAATTCCAGCAAGTATTTTGACAATATTGACAACTGATTCTAAAGTTTATATGAAGAGGTGAAAGACTCAGAAAAGCCAAAGCAGCATGGACAGAGAACAAAGTCAAAACCCTGACACTATCTGACTTCAAGACTTACTATAAAGTTACAGAAATCAAGACATTTTAGTACTGGCAAAAAATAACTCAGTGGAAAAAATAGAAAGCCCAGTAATATACTCACATAAATATAGTTAGCTGATCTTCAGCAAAGGAGGGAAGGCACTATCGTGGAGCAAAGATGATCTATCCCATATATGATGTTGGAACAACTGGACTATCAATGTAAAAACAAAGAAAAAAGAACATTAGAAACATCTTATATGCTTTAAGAAAAGTAGCTCAAAACGGGTCATAAATCTGAATGTAAGATACAAATCCACTAACCCCTAGAGGAAGACAGAAAACCTAAATGACCTTGAGTATGGCATTTACTCTTGAGATACAGTACCAGAGGTACTACCCATGACAGAAACAGTTAATAATCTGTTCTTAATTAAGATTCGAACAGTTCTCTGAGAAAGACATTGTCAAGAGCATAAGATAAGCTAGAGTGGGAGAATATTTGGAAAGCACGTATCTGATAAAAGACTGTTATACAAAGAGCTATCATCCGATTAACTCTTAAAATTCAACAATAATGAAAGAAATAACCCAATTAAAAATGGGCAAAAGACCTGAACAGATATCTCACCAAAGAGGCTGCACAGATGACAAGCATATAAGGAGATGCTCCATCCTATATGCATTATTATTAGGTAATTGTAAATTAAAATAACACTGAGATACCACTGCACATCTATTCAGTCAGTTCAGTTCAGTTGCTCAGTCATGTCCGACTCTTTGTGGCCCCATGAAGTGCAGCATGCCAGGCCTCCCTGTCCATCACCAAATCCCAGAGTCTACCCAAACCCATGTCTATCGAGTCAGTGATGCCATCCAGCCATCTCATCCTCTATCGTCCCCTTCTCCTCCTGCCCCAGTCCTTCTCAGCATCAGGGTCTTTTCCAATGAGTCAGTTCTTTGCATGAGGTGGCCAAAGTATTGGAGTTTCAGCTTCAACATCAGTCCTTCCAATGAACACCCAGGACTGATCTCCTTTAGGATGGGCTTGTTGGATCTCCTTGCAGTCGAAGGGACACTCAAGAGTCTTCTCCAACACCAAAGTTCAAAAGCATCAATTCTTCGGTGCACATCTATTAGAATGGTCTAAATCCAAAACACTGACAATGGCAAATTCTGCAGAAAATGTGGAGCAACAGGAACTCTCATTTATCACTGATAGGAATGTAAAATGATATAGCCTTGTTTGAAAAAATAATTAGTGGTTTCTGACAAAACTATACATACTCTTATCCAGCAATTGCATTCCTCAGTATTTATCTTAAAAAGCTGAAAAATTAAGTCCATGCAAAAACCTTCATGAGTATGTTTATAGCAGCTTTATTCATAATTGCCAGAATTTGAAAGCAATCGACTTTGTTCAGCAAATGAATGGATAAATAAACTGTAGTACATCCAGACAATGAAATGTTACTCAGCATTGAAAAAGAAATAAGCTATCAAGCTTCAAAAGGACATCTAGGAACCTTAAATGCATATCCCTAGGTGAAAGAAGCCAACATGGAAAAGATACACACTGTATTATTCCAACTATGTGAAACTCTGGAAATGGAAAATGGTCAGTGGTTTTCAGTGACTGGGGAGGAGGAGAATGAATAGAGCACAGAGGACTTTTAGTGCAGTGAAACTAGTCTGTAGAACGCTACAATCATGGGCATATGTCATTATACATTTGTCAAACCTCGTAGAATGCATCACGCCAAGAATAAACCCTAGTATAAACTATGGTCTTTGGGTGAAAATGATGAGTCATTGTAGGTTCCCCACTTGTAACAGATGTTCCACTGCGATACTGGATGTCGGTAGTGAGGAAGATTGTGTGTGTGGTGGGGAGGGGATAGAGTATATATGGGAACTCTGCACACTATGCAATCAATTTTGCTATAAAGTTAAAACTACTCTAAAAAATGAAGTCTACTTAAAACTTTTAAAAATTTAAGACAGGATCTCCAGATATGTAAAGTGTTTGTTAGTGGATGTTCCCTGTAGACTGGATATGCATCACATAATATTGGCTCTTAGGATCCTAGGATAGAGGAAGCCAAAAGGGGACACTGCTGAAGAAGCAGGAGTAAGGTGGACATAGAGATAATTGGTCTGACATAATAATCAGCCAATACCAAGACGTGGAACAGTAAACATATCTTGGAAATATTTAATGGAGAAAAATCTTAGTACAAACAAAGAAAGGCTCTTGAAACAGCATTGTTAGACTATGCTGTGATTGTTCTCCATCACCTTCTCTAGGGTTCCGGGAATAATTACCAGGATACCTTTGCTCTAAAGAAATTGAAATACTCAAATGTTTCCAGAATTATGGGAGACTAACGCTAATTCCTAAAGATCCAGAAAGACCTTTTGCTTATTATTGTGATAGCTTATGTAGGGCAGTTACTGAAAGGAGTTTTGATACACATCTGACCCCAGGTAGTCTTTATTAGACCCCATAATAAACCCAGGCTTATTTCCAGAGTTCCTAAGTTGAGTAGTATAATTGCAAAAAGTATTTTTAGGTAGAATTATTCCAATTATTTTCTTACTCTAATGTAAGCACGATTGTTATAGGATAAGCCAAAAGCTATCACAGGTTTGAAAAATACTGATAAAATAGACCATTTAAAGAATAACAGAGTGTTGATTCATATTGTACCCCCAAATATGTCTTTCCAGTATGTTGGAATCTTATGAAAGATGTCCAGAGTGACAATTAGGATGGGAAATCTTTCCAGGAGGCAGAACTTCAAGGAATATTTTTGTTTTCTCTTTGCCTAGAAAAATCAAGCTTGAGAAAAGTCTCTACATTTATCTATAGGCTGTCATTTCTTTCTTTTTTGTTAGATGATTATGGACTTTGAAGAAGTAATATGTGAGAACTTGGGTCAAGGTTGTTTGGAAAATGCATTTTAATAGTCTATAGCACAAAAATATAAGTGACTTATAATTTATTATTGAAGTACCTGTTTGCTGAAAAGATTCTTGGAAATCATGCAGATACATTGAAAGATGATTAACTCTACACTTTTTATTGGTTTCTGCCATGTTTGTTCAATGGCTATATTTACTCATGCAGTCAGTATTAGGATTATTGCAGAGTTCTAATGTGTTGAGAACTCTTTTAGGTGCAAGAAATACAGAAGGAAATATATCAGCCAAACTCTTGACTTAAAATCTAGTGAATCAAATAGGTAACATAAATATATAATATTTTGTAAGATAGTACTCTGTGTATAATAAGGCGAGAGATTAAATGAGGAAAGGTGATGGTTTAGACAGAACAGTCAGGAAAGGACTCTGGGAAGAACTCATATACTTGTGGATTCAATGGTATGACAGAAATCATTAAAGGACTTCAGTAACATGATTCTGTCCTCATATGAATTTCTTCTCCTCATATAAACCAATTTCCCTCCAGTAGAAACCAGCCATGAGCCCACTATAGCAATAAACATCAAGAGACCAGACTGTTCCCTACAGCAGTTACACTAGAACCTTTTCTGTTATGAATGGGATTATAATATTGCCCAGAAAAATACACACTTACTCTGAGTTTCCTTTTACTTTCCATGTCTGCTTTTCTTTCCTGCAGAATTATTGAAGACTTCTGTGGCTACTTGTAATGCCTTTGATTATATCATGATACGCTATCCACATTGCTTCATATTCAGGAACTTATTTGAGAGCAAATGGAAGAATTGTTCAGATATTTGCTGATGGTACCATATATAACCTACTACCCAAATCTACCTAGCCTTAAAGAATAAGGGATGCCAACACTAAGCAATGAAGCATTCAAAATATGATCGAATTAGTGATCCATGGATGAGACAATTTTCCCCAATGCTAAAATACACCTATTTTGCCTCCAAGATACCAAAGTGTGATACATCATTAGACTACTATAATTAATAATCTTTTTTTTCCAAAATAAATTGGAGATTGTAGGGTTTGCTGGAGGACAAGTGGGAAGAAAAGGGCAGAGACATGAACCTATAGTGAATCCTTCACTAATAAACACACTGGCATAAAATTAAGTAGATCCTAACTCTATATGAAAGGACATTTCGGTACTTCCTGTTTAGGTTAAGACCACCAATATTTTATGTGCAGGTCACTAAGCATTTATATCCCATGAGATAAACTTTTAGGTTTCTCAGGATAAAAAAAAAAAAAATCTATTGCACTAAAGCAACGGTTGAAGATAAAGTAAAAGAGAAAAGAGTAAATAGCAGAAGAATGACATCGTGACAGCCATAACCTAATGTCGGTTAGAGAAGTGAAATGAGAACTGAGAACTGTGTTCTATACCAACATCTCCTCCTGTTGCATCACATGTATATGGTATATGTATGTATCATACATAACCTACTGTGTTGACATGTATATCACATGGATGGATTATACATGTATTGAAAGTGAAAGTGTTAGTCATTCAGTTGTGTCTTTGTGACTCGATGGACTGTAGCCTACCAGACTCCTCTGTGGGCTTCTGGGATGCTCCAGGCAAGAATATTGGAGTGGTTTGACATTTCCTTCTCCAGAGGACCTTCCAGACCCAGGAAACAAACCCGGGTCTTGCACAGTGCAGACTTTCTTTACCGTCTAAGCCACCAGGGAAGCCTAGATCTAATACAGAAATAGGAATAATACACATATGTTATTATCTTATATAATAGATATAGGTTGTATCTATTTATCTATGTAGTGAATTTTTTTTTTCTCTTTCATTTTTGGCTTGATTTCTGAGTCTGGAGAACCAAAGAAAGAATAGCCATCACCCAGATGTATCTAGCTGGAAGATAAATGTGGAATTAATGAGCCTTGAGATGTACTTCATATTGCTTGAAGATGATTGGATTACGTTAGTGGAAACATAGTGGGGGAAAGAGAAATGATAGGGAGAAAGGTTTATATTGACATTGTGAAGCCAGAGTTGGAATTACTTTGGACATTTCTTTTCTTTTTGGCTTCCTAAAATATGATCTCTTTTCTTTGGGGAATTCTCTATATAAATAAATATAGATCTTGACTAATAATATGAAACTAAAGAAGACTAGATATTCAATTCCTTAGATGCCCTTTCAACTAGAACACACAAAAATTGCTTAGCCTCAGAGGTTCTTACCTCGGACTTGTATTTAATGATGCAAAGAATCAGAACCATGAAAAAATGCCTTTAGAGAAAAACGCTGCCATCAGTGGGAGAAGCAACATGCGGTTTTCAGGTGAGATGGCAGCATCATTGCCAATGGTAGCCCCCAATGTCCATCTCAGACGATATCCTTGGTGCAAGCTGTGTCATCTGGTGTGAAGAGCTCTCAGTCATTGACACCTTGCTCTGGCTGGCCAGCTTTCTTTACCTCCTGCTAGCTTTCTAAGCCTGTTTCTGCCTCTTTCTAGAGATTCAGTAAACTATCAACGTATCAATAAATTATTTTCTGTTTAATTCAATCAGAGTCTGATTACATTATTCACAGATTAAACAATAAACACGACTAGCATGTACTTGAACTTTTCTTATGCCAGGGGAGTTTGTCATTTCCTTGGTTCTGTCTCATCACAACAAAAATTTGAAGTGATGGACAGAGACCAGTGTTATAGCCCTGTGTAATTTCCTCAGTTGGACCAGTGTTACAGCTCTGTGTTATAGCTTAGTTTTATTTAGAAAGCAAAGGAAAATACATCCTTGAGGCATGAGGGTGGGCTGACCCAAAAGTCGTGAAGAGAAATCCCTGGCCCAATTTTGGCTCCTCTTTTTATGTTTTTCTTTTCTCCTCTCCCTGAGCCTGCCCTATGTAAACTGGGCTAGCCAGGAGGGCTATTTGTTTTACCTGAGGTTCTCATTCTGGTCCTCAGATGTGCCTCTGTTCTATTTTCACAGGTTTTTCCCTTCTTTGTCTTTTAGCCACTGGCATTCTGGACTCCTTTTTCCTTTTCTAACTACCTAACGGTTATGATTTTGATTATTGTATATGCTCAATTTATTTGGGTCATGAGCACATATTACCCATATCATAACACTGTACTTTTTCTTTTTAATTTCAATTATTGTTGAATAAAAATCATTACTTTTATGGCTGTTTCTTTCATCTACCTGTGAAATCTTCTCTGGTCTTCTGTATCACTCATTTTGTTTTTAATGGTATTTTTTTTTCTCCTTAGTGTTGTCAAGATGGTATTACAATGGTGCTAAGGAGATTTTGAATTTAAACAGTTTATATTATTTAATAAGGAATATTCTTTATTTTCTATTGTTAAAAGCAAAGCAAAGTGAAATGAATTCCTCTAGAGCCATTAACATTTTACTCTTTTATACCTTTCTTTGCAGTGTAATGTTTTTCCCTGCTGTCTCTAGTTGTTGTTTTTCTGATATTCTGAATGCAATGTATATACAATTCTCAGTGCAAAAGCCCCAGCACTTAAAACTTATTAATGACATGCTATCACACTCTAAAATTTACTTTTGGAGATTATGAGTCCCAGAATTTTCAAAAAGCATTTCATTGTTGCTAACTCCTTTCATTTTTATTTTTTAAATTGTAAAATCACTTATGTTATAGCAAATAAAATCAAATGAAGAGCTGGAGGAGTTAGAAATTGGGAGAAATACTTAATTAACCTCACAAGGATGTGTTCTTGTCAAGTCCTACATCCTGAAAACATGGAAAAAACTGAGAAGATTCTAGATTCCTCGTCTCATCTCTGTTTCACAAAATAAATCAATGCTATGATGGGAGCTGGTAGATTTCTCTTATCCTAGTTCTATTTGTCTTAGAATTGCTACCACATTTTAAATTTAGTTATCTGTCACTTTCAGTTTTCAGTGTTATGAAGGAGTTTCCATCATCTTAAGTTTTTGTGAATATGTGGAAACCAGTAGAATATCTAAATAAATTCTAGCAAAATGCCCCTTTTCAATTTATAATTGTTTTTAAATAATTATAATTGAAAGGTTCAAAAAAAGTAAATGGGAGCTATTGTTTAGATGGACCCAGTATCTGTTTTTTCAAATTAGGAGCATCAACATTTTAAGTGAAGAATTTGTATTTAAGCAAAACTGACATGGGGGTTTCTTACTTCATTACTATCCAGTGAGGGGTGTGTGTGTGTGTGTGTGTGTGTGTGTGTGTGTCTGTGTGTGTCTGTGTGTGTGTCTGTGTGTGTGTCTGTGTGTGCGTGTGCGCATGTGTGGAGTATATTTTTTATAATTCATAGGCTTTACACTTCCCTGGTTGCTCAGATGGTAAAGCATCTGCCTACAATATGGGAGACCAGGGTTCAATCCCTGGATGGGGAAGATCTCCTGGAGAAGGAAATGGCACCCCACTCCAGTATTCTTGCCTGGAAAATCCCATGGATGGAGGAGCCTGGTAAGCCAAAGTCAGTCCGTGGGGTCGCAAAGAGTTGAACATGACTGAGCGAATTCTGAGCGACTCCTGAGCGACTTCAGAGCTATCTCACTTTCTTCTATAGGCTTTAGATTATCTTGAAGTCAATTTGATAAGCTATTCCAAAAGTCCATCAAGTTATTCAGAAATTATTTTAAAAGGGCTTTTTAACAAGGTACAACTGCCTTGGGTTACAGCATTGTTTTTAAATTTTGCAAATGAAGAGCAGTCCTATATTGATTGCAAATTATTGGCTATTCAATTGAATCATATCCATTCTTAAATAATTTTTGTATTATTTTTGAATGTAAAATGCTCATATTTAGTGTTTAGCTCATTGTTTTAGCTTAATAAATTAGCTTTATTTTAGGTTCCTTTGGAAAAGGCAATCTTGACTGCTAGGAACCATTGTGTTTCTCCTGCCAAAGTTATCAATACTGTACATTCTTGTTGAAATTTTATTCCAGATGGTAAAAATTGACAAACTGATGGCAAAATCTGGCAAATACACAGATAAAATTAAAATTCATACTTTCATTTTAGAAACTTAGCTAGAAAAGATAAACAGATATTTCAATAACTGGCATTGTTTTCAGGACACAGGATGCCACTGATACAGGATATTCTGTTGTTAAAGCATTCTTAAAGCTATAAAAATATCAGTGACCTTTTGCTAGATATGTGGTTCTCACTCAAGTTCTGAGAACATTTAATAGACTAACTTTAACAATAATAACTTGGTTTATATATCAGATAAGTCATATATTCTCTTTGAACAAATAAAAAGATGTTGATTATAGAACTTAAGACCAAATATGTTAAAATTGCACATATAAGTTTTTTGGAGATTAAATTTAAAAGGCTTATTAATTCTCATACAGTATGTAGGACAAACATTTGTTAGCAAAATGGATATCTTCCATAAAACTGATTAGCTGTATTACTGGCATATGAATCATAGTAAAATAGTGTACTTGTCTATATGATGCTTATTATTATTTTTTTTTCTTTATTGTGTTGGTTTTTCCATACATTGACATGAATCTGCCATGGGTATACATATGCTCCCCCTCTAGAACCCCCCTCCCTCCTCCCTCCTGATTCCCTCTCCCTGGGTCATCCCGGTGCACCAGCCCCGAGCATCAAACCTGGGCTGGCAATTGATTTCACATATGATAATTAACATGTTTCAATGCCATTCTCCCATATATGATGCTTATTATTAAAGAGACAGAATTTCTAGAATGAAGTAAGTCATGTTCTACACCTAGGACAGTGTTGATTAGATATTTAGCTTTTATTTTGGGAACTTATTTTATTATTGCTGTTCCTTTTCATATTTTTTTCAGAGTGACTTGCTTTAGCAAACTACCAAGCTGCTGGTAATTAAAAGACCCAATAATAAGTGACTTTAAAATAAAAGTACTAACGTTTCTCTTCCCATAACCCTCCTGCAGTGATGACCCAAGGCAGTGGAGCAGCCCTGGTCAGACAACGTGCGCATCCAGGGACACAGACTGCTTCCATTGTGTTCTAGGGCAGGGGTCTGTGAACAAGTTCTGTAAAGGCACAGGAAATAAGTATTTTAGGCTTCACAGGCTATATGGTATGTGGTGCAGCCACTCAACCCAGCCATTGTAGTTACAGACTCTATGTTATGAATGCACATGGTTATGTTCCAATAATTTTTTTTTTTTTTTTTAACGGGCAGAAGCAGGGATTTGGCTTGTAAGCTGCAGTTTGTCTACTTCTGTACTAGGGCAATGTTGCTATTGCATGGTTCAAGTTTGGTCACCACAATGTCTGAGTTTCACTGTCAACGAGAGGAAAAGAAGTATGGAATCAGTATAGTGGTTTTATAACATCCAAACATGCAAGTGATAGATATCACTTTGGTTTACATTCAATTAGGAAACATTTATTCACCATTTCTAACTATAAGGAAGGCTGGAAAGGATAGTTTAGCTGAGCAGTAGCATATCCAGCTACAGTTCTTTTTTCTTTTCAGTGAAAAGTGTAGAGAAAGGATTTTAGTGAAAAACAGGTCATCTCTGTCACAACAGTATATAATTTGGTGAGAAAAATACAGAAAATTAATATAATATTCTCCTATCATGATTTAGCCAGACAAATAGTATGAAGAATGACGTGTTATTTATCTCCAAAATTTATAAAATTGGCTTTACTAAGATCTTATATATTATAAAAGCTATCCATCATAATTGATATCTTTGACACACTGAATAAATTAGCCCTGTTTAAATGCTTAACAACTGTTCTAGATATTACAAAATCAGTAGTTTTTAACTGTCAGCTCATTTTTTTTTCCTGAGTTTGTGTGCCTAACACAGTCTTAAACAGAATTTATAATTCACAGTCTGCAAAACTGATAAATGTATCTATGAAGTTTTGTGGAGAATTTATGCTACTTGAAATAGCTGAATGCAGACTGGGTTGATGAAGCTCTCCAGCTGTCAGTAGTTTGCTTGGGAGTGTCATGCTGCCTACAGATGTGCAAATGTTTTATTAAATATTTTTCCAAAATGCACATTTTAAATCTATTTGCAAATTTTTTATCTAAATGACAATTAAGCACTAAAATACCACTCCTAGACTGTATGAAGTTAGCTGCCTATACCTGTTCCATGAATAAGATTAAAATGCAAAGATTATAAAATCTTATAGTAATGAAATGTGCTATTAAGTGTTTTATTTTTATGCTTAGACCGAAAGCTTAAAAACCTTTGGGAATTATTCATAGTAAGTCTATAATTGTTCCAATCACTTCACAATTTTTCATTAATATAAAATGATAATCATATGCACTCACTGCTCTCAAATGGCAACTTGCAAGGATACAGTTTTTTGACTGTCATACTGAATATATATTGGGATCCACAGACTTCCATTCTTTCTATTGTTTCAAGTCAGATTCTCTCTCTTTCAGTTAATTCATGCAGTGATTCACACATTGCATTTTCTCATATTTTTACCATGTTGTTAATAGATTAAACCCCAGCTCCCCATTGAGATATTTGTTAAATTACTGCCGAATTTTGAGGTCATGGAATACAATATTCAAACTTACATTTCTTTTTGTCTCTTAAAAGTTTCCCTGTGTTGGTATGATTTGTCAGTACATGATAGGTTTTAAATTAATTTTTGCTTATCTGCCTGACTCCAGTACAATGATGACATTTTCTAGAGCAATAAACAAATCTAACATAATGAGCTATTAAATAAAATCTGTCTTTTTGGAGCAGAATAAAATCTGGTTCCTATTTTATTTGAAAGGAATAACTTAATCTAATCATACATCTGAGTATGTGTAATATACTTTTCTAAAAGATTCTAACACATTTTTTATATTTCTTTTGGAATGTGCATTATGTTCTGAATTAAAATAACACCAGAATGGTAGATCCTGGTTTATTTACTCCTGTTTCCACATCCCAGTGTCCTTGAGCACAACAAAACTATAAAAAATACTACCACACTACCATGGAAAAATAGTGAGATTATACAATAAACTTTAACAGTTAAAGTGATGAAGGATTTGAACGTTAACTTATTGGATGTATTAAGCATTATTACATTGGAAGTATAAATAATAAGATTCTGGCTTTAACTACTTCCCCCCCCACCATTAAGATAAATGTTTTGATGAAGAAATTGAAACTGAAAATAACTCTATCAGTCTTTATTAAATGATTAATATAGTACCCTTTCTTAAGCTTTTTTCTCACCTCCTCTTTTCTCTTAATGTGCCAACCATACTTTTATCATCCATACAGATGCTGCAATACTTAAGCTCTCACCAGGTTATAGTTGGAGAGAATGAAGATGGTACCTGGCATGTAGAAAGGTGTCATCAAAGAGCATAAGGTGTTGTTGGTTGAAGTACTCTGAGTAGGTTGAAGGACTCTTTCTTGATCAGGGCTCTGCCTCAATCTATCCAGATCAACAACACCTTATGCTCTTTGATGACACCTTTCTACAGGCAGAGCCCTGATTAAGAAAGAGTCCTTATCATTCTTTGTATGTTTGGAAAATAATTAAGATTTTTAAGATATTTTGAAAGATACATTCTTCTGTTTTAACTTGAAGAAAAGAGCAGTAAGGATCGATGACAACCTTTTATTTCAGTGAACTACATCAATGATTCTCGACCAGAGACACCTGAATCTAAGGAACAGAGGGGAGGATCATAAAACAAAGTAATGGATAAGACTAAACATAGAGGGATGGAATCGGGAGGGAGGTGGGAGGTGGGTTCTGGAAAGGGAACACATGTCTACCCATGGAGGATTCATGTCAATGTATGGCAAAACCAACACGATAATGTAAAGAAAATAAATAAATAAAAGACAAAAGGGCTTGGGGAAAAAAAAAAGGTAAATAGTGCACCATGCCTGGTGACATAGAGAAGACTTTTGCTAGCCAGGAGGGCTGTTTGTTTTACCTTAGGTCCTCACCCAGGTCCTTGGACCTTCCTTTGTTCTATTTTTGCAGACTTTTCCCTTCTTTGTCTTTTAGCCATCACCATTTTGGACTCTTTTTTCCTATTCTAACTACCTAACATTTCCCCCTCAACAGATGGGAGGCCCAATTCTTTGGGAATAGGGGCATCGAGGTCTCTCTGGCTACTTTCTGCTGAGCTGGGATGGCGAGGGGCATTGGGCCTCCCCCTCTTGATAGTTTCAAGCCTCAGAGTACTTATAGCAGTGCCCATCCAAGGGTGAGTGATATTTTCCCTGGTTGGCTGTCGTTAAATATCCTTGTTAATATCCTTGTTAAACTGGCACTCCATGTTGTAGGCTGTTGACCTGGGCAGAGAAAAAATGGGCTAGACAATTGATAATACTTGGAGTAATCATAAGCAGCATCAATATGGTAATAACAGGGATCAGTAGGGGCACTAGCCAACAGCAAATCCACCATCGTCAGGAGATAAAAGAAACTGTAGCCACCCCGAGGATTCTCCAGCTCATTCTTAGAAATCCCGTTGGATCTGAATATTTTTTGGAGGTATTTACCCAGAAATGACACGTCTCATTGAAGATGGCTCAAGTCTCTCTTTGTTCAGGGATCCATCTCCTGCCTATTTTAGAGTACAACCCCTGCCAGGCAGTGTTGGCTCTTTAGAACTATCCTGAGAAGTCTTATCCCCAGAAACTTAATCTTAGAGGTGTTCATTAGAATGGCACTCATTTGTAGTCCTGAATAGGTACGTGAGATCTCCCAGGGTCTCACAATGTATTGACTGTCCTCTTCTGTTTCATTCAATGCCTTGACTCCTGAGTAGTGAATTCGTGAATCATGCCTTGGTACCTTAACTGCTGTTGGGGTAGAAAGTATTATAGGGTAGGGGCTGTCCATGTGGAGTTGAGCCTTTGGGGACCCATGATTCCAGACTTTAATTAGGACTTGAGTCCCTGGAACATACAGTGGTGACTCTTTAGAATCTTTTGGGTCCTGGTTGACACCCCACAAGTGTATATCCTGTTGGAATTACCCAATGTCCATGGTATAAGATCAGAAGGTCTGAGCCTCTGGATCTAGGAAGAGGTCATTGGCATAAATAAATGGTTTTCCATATAGCATCTCATAAGGACTAAGACCAACCTGTTCCTTAATGGCAATATAGGTGCAGAGGAGAGCTATTGGTAATGCCTCCTTCCATCCCAGGGAGGTCTCCTGGGTTATCTTTTTTATTGCTGCTTTTAAGAATTGGCTCTTTCTACTTTTCCTAAAGACTGAGGCCTCCAGGAACAATGGAGATAATAAGTAATGTCCAATGCTTTAGAGACCCCTTGGGTGACATTATAGGTAAATGATGTCCCATTGCCAATTTTCTATAACCTGGGAAGGCCAAATCTTGGAATGATTTCATGGAGCAGTTTTTTGTTTGTTTTTTTTTAACCACATCCTCAGCCTTCTCCTGTACAATGTCATGAACCTCCATCCATAGTTCTTCAGGCACTCTGTCTATCAGATCTAATCACTTGAAACTATTTGTCACTTCCACTGTATAATCATAAGGGATTTGATTTAGGTCATACCTGAATAGTCTAGTGGTTTTTCCTACTTTCTTCAATTTAAGTCTGAATTTGGCAATAAGGAGTTCATGATCTGAGCCACAATCAACTCCTGGTCTTGTTTTTGCTGACTGGATAGAGCTTCTCCATCTGTGGCTGCAAAGAATATAATCAATCTGATTTTGGGATTGACCATCTGCTGATGTCCATGTGTAGGGACTTCATTTTGTTGTTGGAAGTGGGTATTTGCTATGTCCAGTGCGTTCACTTGGCAAAATCCTATTAGCTTTTGCCCTGGTACACTCTGTGCTCCAAGGCCAAATTTGCCTGTTACTCCAGGTATCTCTTGACTTCCTACTTTTGCATTCTAGTCCTCTGTGATGAAAACGACATCTTTTTGGGGTGTTAGTTCTAGAAGGCCTTGTAGATCTCCAGAGAACCATTCAAACATTCAAATAGATTCAAGGGATTATATATGATAGAGTGCCTGAAGAATATGGAGGTTCATGACAGGAGACAGTGACCAAGACCATCCCCAAGAAAAAGAAACGCAAAAAGGCAAACTGGTTGTCTGAGGATGCCTTACAAATAGCTGAGAAAAGAAGAGACATGAAAGGCAAAGGAGAAAAGGAAAGATATACCCATCTGAATGCAGAGTTCCAAAGAATAGCAAGGAGAGATAAGAAGGCTTTCATCAGTGATCAATGTAAACAAATAGACTGGGAAAGACTAGAGATATCTTCAAGAAAATTAGAGATATCAAGGGAATATTTCATGCAAAGATGGGCACAATAAAGGACATAAATGGTATGGGCTTAACAGAAGCAGAAGATATTAAGAAGAGGTGGCAAGAATACACAGAAGAACTGTACAAAAGAGATCTTCACGACCCAGTTAGTCAGGTTGGTGTGATCACCCATCTAGAGCCAGACATCCTGGAATGTGAAGACAAATGGGCCTTAGGAAGCATCACTACAAACAAAACTAGTGGAGGTGATGGAATTCCAGGTGAACTATTTCAAATTCTAAAAGATGATGCTGTAAGAGTGCTGCAATCAAAATGCCAGCAAATTTGGAAAACTCAGCAGTGGCCTCAGAACTGGAAAAGGTCAGTTGTCATTCCAATCCCAAAGAAATGCAATGCCAAAGAATGCTCAAACTACTGCACAACTGCACTCATTTCACATGCTAGTAAAGTAATGCTTAAAATTCTCCAAGCCAGGCTTCAACAGTATGTGACCCATGAACTTTCAGATGTTCAAGCTGGTTTTAGAAAAGGCAGAGGAACCAGAGATCAAATTACCAACATCTGTTGAATCATCGAGAAAGTGGGAGAGTTCCAGAAAAGCATCTACTTCTGCTTTATTGCCTATGCCAACGTTTTTGACTGTGTGGATCACCACAAACTGCAGAATATTCCCAAAGAGATGAGAATACCAGATCATCTGACCTGCCTCCTAACAAATCTGTATACAGGTCAAGAAGCAACAGTTAGAACTGGACATGGAACAACAGACTGGTTCCAAATTGGGTAAGGAGTATGTCATAGCTGTGTACTGTCACCCTGTTTACTTAATTTATATGCAGAGTATGTCATGTGAAATGTCAGGCTGGATGAAGCACAAGCTGGAATCAAGACTACCAGGAGAAATATCAATAACCTCAGCTATGCAGACTACACCATGCTTATGGGAGAAAGAGAAGAACTAAAGAGCCTCTTTATGAAAGTGAAAGAGGAGAGTGAAAAAGTTGGCTTAAAGCTCAACATTCAGAAAAATAACATCATGGCATTTGATCTCATCACTTCAGGGGAAATAGATGGGCAAACAATGGAAACAGTGACAGACTTTATTTTCTTTGGCTCTAAAATCACTGTAGATGGTGACTGCAGCCATGAAAGTAAGAGAAGCTTGTTCCTTGGAAGAAGAATTATGACCGACCTAGATAGCATGTTAAAAAGTAGAGACATCACTTTGCCAACAAAGGTCCATCTAGCCAAAGCTATGGTTTTTCCAGTAGTAATTATGGATGTGACAGTTGGACCATAAAGAAAGCCGAGTGCTGAAGAATTGATGCTTTTGAACTGTGGTGTTGAAAAAGACTTTTGAGAGTCCCTTCAACTGCAAGGAGATCCAGCCATTCCATCCTAAAGGAAATCAGTCCTGAATATTCATTGTGATGCTGAAGCTGAATCTACTATACTTTGGCTACTCGATGAGAAGAACTGATTCATCTGAAAAGACCCTGATGCTGGAAAAATTTAAGGTTGGAGAAGAGGATGGCAGAAGATGAGATGGTTGGATGGCATCACTGACTCAATGGACATGAGTTTCAGTAAATTCCAGGAGTTGGTAATGGACAGGGAGGCCTGGTGTGCTGCATTCCATGGGGTCACAAGGAGTCGGACATGACTGAGTGACTAAACTGAACTGAACTGAACTGAACTCAGCCTTTTCTATCTGGGTGGGAAATCCTTATCTATCCCATGAATGTATCTCTCATGACTAATAGGTATTTATGTCTTTTAGAAACTGGCATCTGGGTGAAGTCCATCCACCAGTCCTCTACTGGGTAGGTCGCACGTCATTGAACAGGCTGGGCCAACTAAAGTCTACAAGCTCCTTGACGGTTGTTTATTTGGCAAATGGGGCAAGAGGAGACCACTTGCCTTATAGTGATCCCTGCTTTTGGAACCACCCCATATGATCTTGAAAGCCCTCACTCTTAGCTTTAAGAGTCTCATCTTCAGTACATGAAGGAGTTTCTGGCAGCTTTGTCTGTGGAACTAAGGTGCCAACCCCTATTGGGTCATTGTTCTGTAATGATGCTCTCTTAGCTGCCTGATAAGATGCTTGGTTCCCTCGTGCCACTTCTGGGCTCCCTTTTTGGTGTCCTTTACAGTGGGAGGCTGAATCTTCAGTGGGCAAATGGACTGCCTCCAAGAGTCTAAGAATTTGATCACCATATTAAATTGGGGACCCTCAGGTGGTCAAGTAGCCCCTTTCTTTCCAAATAGCAGCGTATTCATGTAGCACCAGAAAGGCATATTTGTAGTCAGTGTAAATGGCTACTCTTTTTTCTTTTCCCAGCTCTAAAGCTTGAGTCAGGGCTATGAGCTCAGCTAATTGAGCTGAAGTACCTGTTGGTAAAGCTTTAAGCCTTTACTGCCTCAAACTTGGAGACTACCTCATATCTGGCTCTTCTTTTTCCATCCAAGACAAAGCTGCTTCCATCAATGTATCAGGTTTCCTCAGGATTGGTCAGAGGATCTTTTGACAATCCCTCTTGGGGTTTTGTCCAGTGGTCCAAGGTTTCGAGGCAACAGTGAAAGGGGAGAGAGCCTTTGGAGGAAGGCAGGAGGGTAGCTGGTTTAAGAACCTCACAGGGGGATATAGTGAGGCCTGGGTTTTCCATCAGCATTACTTGATATCTGAGGATTCTTTGATCAGACATCCATAAATGGCCTCTCCCATTCAGGAGTTGTTTCACTTGGTGGCTGGTAAAAATAGTTTGCACTCAGAAGAGAGTTTTAAAGCATCTTTTATCAGAACTGTAATAGCTGCAAGATTTTGAAGGCAGGGAAAGAGCTCTTCCCAGTAAGGGAGTAGGACACTCAGGGACTGCCAGAAACTGGTGGGAAAATATTTATCCTAGCAACAAAGAAGTGCTCAGGTGAGTCTTTCAGTAGTTGTTTTCCCTGTAGCACCCAAAATGGTACAGGTTTGGGAGAAGGCTCAGGAGTAGGAGGTCAGGACAGAGTAGATAGCCCCTGTGTCAACCAAGAAAGTCTGGACCTACCTGCCACATCCAGTTGTACCCTTGGCTCCAGCCCGTGATGGTTATCTGCGACAGGTGGGCTGGCTGGAATGGGAAGCTTTAGTCCTGTTGAACCATCATGAGGGAAGGCTTGGTGCTTGACTTTGAGGTTCTTGGCTCCCAAGAGCAGAGTGCCACTCAGTGTCCCAGTTGATGGCATTTGTAGCAAGCCGTTTTGGGAGACTTGCCATGGTTTGGACACTCTTTGGCCCAATGTCCCGCCTGTCTACAGATTAGGCATTTGCCTTGTCCTTCAAGGACTTGGGGTTTGCCATAGGGCTTCCCTGGAGGGCAGCCAGGATCTAGGCATGCCTAATCTCTTTCCTTCTCTCCCTTTCCTGAGCCTTGGTCTCCCTCTCCTGTTCTCTGTTATAAAAAGTATTGGTGGCTGTCTGGACCATCTCATCTAAAGAGACAGGAGGGTCCTGCTGCTGTAGCTGTTGTAACTTTATCTTGATGTCTGATGCACATTGGGACAGGAATTTGTCCTTTAATATCACCTGTCCCCTTTAAGAGTCTAAGTTTAGATTAGTAAACTTTTGGAGGGCCTCTTTTAGATGGGCATTTCCAGAAGGACAATGGAGTTCTTGTTGGACTCCTGAGTTACTGCTGAGACTGGGCACAGTCCCACAAATAATAGGCTTCCTTCTATTTCCCTGGGTGGACTTCCTTAGGGGTGAGTCTTTGAAGCTTATCCTACCTAGTACTGTTGCAACCTGAGAGCCAGGTGTCCCCGGGTCAGGGTGCAGATTCCCAGGCAGGCTGAGGCCTGACAGGCTCCTGGAGATCAAATCCCAGGGCTGGTCTAGGCAGGTTGGCCTCCTGAGAATTGGGTCCCTGGTCAGGTTGAGGCATGTAGACCTCCGGGTACCCCCAGACTGGTGGATCCCCAAGCAGGTTGAGGCGTGACAACCTCCTGAGGACCAAATCCCTCTAGGCAGGTTGAGGCAGGTGGACCTCCTGGGACCCCAGGATGTGGATCCCCAAACAGGCTGAGGTGTGACAACCTCCTGGGGAGGAGATCCCTAGGCAGGTCGAGGCAGGTCCATCTTCTGGGATCCCCAGGCTGGAGGTGGGTGTCCCCAAGGTCCCCAGCATGACTAGTACTGGGTAGGATTAAGGGGCTGTAATCTTAATTCCCTTGTAGCTCAGTCAGTAAAGAATCTGCCTGCAGTACAGGAGACCCGGGTTCGATCCCTGGGTTGGGAAGATCCCCTGGAGAAGGAAATGGCTAACCCACTCTAGTATCCTTGCCTGGAAGATCTCATGGACACAGGAGCCTGGTGGGCTGCAGTCCATGGGGTTGCAAAGAGTCAGGCACGACTGAACGACTAACACTTACTTACACTTACTTAATCTTAATTCATTGCCGTTTTGTCCACCGCTGATGGGAATAGATATCATGTAAAATAATACAAGCCTGTGCCCTGAGACTGAAAACCTGGTGGAATAGCCATAAGCCTTATCCTCTTATTGCTCTAAGGGAATGTAAGTCACTGATTTCCTCCCCTAGTCCTCCATAAGAGCAGTTTAGGGTGTTTCCAATGGTAAATCTTTCATTGTCACGGACCCGCTTTGGGTAATAACAGAAGTAATGACAAAGGAGTGGGTTATCTGGTCCTGTTAGGGCCATTAAGAATATTTTAATAATAAGCTGGGTGAAGTGATGTTGCCTACAAGGTGGCAGGGTCCTGGGTTGTAGGAGTTAGTAAGTGGCTTAAGGACAAAATGATAAGAGGCAACAGACCAGATGCTCCATAAAAGTGAAGTGGAGATTCAATCCAGAGGTACATTTGTAACTTTAGGAAAAGGGTTGTAAGGGTTTTGGCCCAAACGGCCTACAGGGCTAACTCCCAAAATGGCAAACATTATCCCCGGAAGCCAAATTGTCCTTGAAGGGATGCCACCAATATATGGACTTCTAGCAGACATTGTATGCCTGTCGCCTGCCCTAGTGGATTTACTGAGAGATGCTGATGTTGCACATGTTATAGGAAACATGGAAGGTGAAGGCCTGACTATCTAGAGGGACTGGATATTATACAGAATTTCTCTCCCAAAGACCAGATATTTTCTGGTTTTTCTCTCTTGAAGATTGTAGAGGCAACACTGTGGGCCTGAACAGGGCTCAGGAAAAGAGCAGAAAACAGGAGGGAAGGGGGCCCAACTTTTGCAAAACTGACATAGTCCAAGGGCATAACATAAAACCAATTAAAATCAAATGGGTCCAAGATGACAAGTCAAATTCAATGAAAGTTTGATCCTCAATCTGCAAGCTAAATGATTTCCCAGAGGTGCCAGGACAGTTTCAAGTCACTGTCAAAAGACAGAGGAGTGGGTGGTTCCCCAATTGTTGGGATGATCCTCCCACTCATTAGCATATGAATTCACCACTAACCACACCACCTTCCAAGGCCACAGCACTCTACTCTGATGGCCCACACCCTGTGAAGTGTGCTTCTCTCCGAATATGAACAAATTTACCTATTGTTGTGTCTCTCACTGACTTTCTGCAATGAGACATCAGAGCCTGAGCTTCATTAGGTCCTGAAGCCAGGAATCATGGGTTTTGGCCAGGCTCACATCCTGGGAGAGAGGACCTAAAGGATGAGGGGAAAGAGCAGTGGGGTAAAATGTACTGAGGAATCCCCTTCATAACCTACTGGAAAATCTGCTAAAAACCTGACCTGTGCTCACCGTTTTCATTGGCCTGATCCTTTCCACAGTGACTGTTGCCCACCTGCTTGGGCAACAGCTACTAAGGCACAACAGATAGTAGAGCCTTCAGGACACCCTGGGACACCCACTGCCACTCACCTGTTGGCAGGGGATTCGAGGAAAGAAGAAATAAGAAATTGTAAAGGAATTAAGATTTTGTTAGCCATATGTACTTTTGGACACAGCAGTGAGTACGTCCTACCCCAAGCGGAGGTCTTCCAGAATCTGAGACTGAGCTGTATGAGCTTTCTCTTGAGTTTGTTTTTGCTGCCCCAGTTTCCAGCATGCTGGCTTCTTGTCCCGCTCCCCACTCAGAGCCCTTGGAGTGACCTCCATGGAGGGGCCAGGTGTCACGTGCACCCAGACCCTGCTGCTCGACATCCTCCTCTGAGGGGGACGTTTGCACTTCCACTGTGCTGGGTTTTCTTCACATTCAGTTTCCAAAGCAGGAGCTTTTGCCGAGTTGGGCTTCTGCTGTGTTTGGCCTCCACCTCACAGGGGCCGAGCTGAGGTTTCAACTAGGTTAAGTCTGAGAAATGGTACTGTAGTTGTTGGAGGAGTTTCTGATTTCCTTGGTTCTGTCTTGCCACAGCAAAAATTTGAAGTAACAGATGGACCATTGTTATAGCTCAGTTTTAAGGGCAAGCAAAGGAAACGACATCCTCGAGGCATGAAGGTGGGCAGAACTAAAGACACAGAGGAGAAGCCCCCAGCTCAAGATTGGCTTCTCTTTTTAAATGTTTTTTCTCCTCCCCTTGATCCTGCCCTAAGTAAATTGGGCTAGCCGGGAGGGCTGTTTGTTTTACCTGAAGTCCTCATTCCAGTCCTCGGACCTTTCTTTGTTCTATTTTTGTGGGTTTTTCCCTTCCTTGTCTTTTAGCCACCACCACTTTGGACTCCTTTATTCTATTCTAATATCTAACAAAATTAAAAGATGTTTGCTCCTTGGAAGAAAAGCTATGACTAATCTAGACAGAGTATTAAAAAGCAGAAACTTACTTTGCCAACAAAGGTCCATCTAGTCAAGGCTGTGGTTTTTGCAGTGGTCATGTATGGATGTAAGAGTTGAACTATAAAGGAAGCTGAGCACTGAAGAACTGATGCTTTTGAACTGTGGTGTTGGAGAAGACTCTTGAGAGTCCTTGGACTGCAAGGAGATCCAACCAGTCCATCCTAAAGAAAATTAGTCCATTATATTCACTGGAAAGACTGATGCTGAAGCTGAAACTCCAATTCTTTGGCCACGTGATGCAAAGAACTGACTCATTAGAAGAGACCCTGATGCTGGGAAAGATTGAAGACAGGAAGAGAAGGGGAACACAGAGAATGAGATGGTTGGATAACATCACCAACTCGATGCGCATGAGTTTGAGTAAGCCCTGAGTGTTGGTGATGGACAGGGAAGCCTGGCATGCTGTAGTTCGTGGGGACTCAGAGTTAGATTAGACACAACTGAGTGACCGAACTAACTATATTGAAAACTAAAAAGAAGAGCACACCTTTAAAAATGAAGAAAAAATTATTTGTATTTGTATATAATCTGTTCTATGTTCTCCAGTAGGATTAAAGATATGACCTCTATTACACGATGCAAGGAATAATGAATAAATGACATAATATACTGAACTAAGAAAAGAGAGAAATAAATTAACTGATAAGCAGAGAACTCCCCTAAAAAAATATTGAAGGGATGAAAAAGGAAACAAAATTATCCATATAGAAGCTAAGTAAATAGATTTAACACTGCAGAAAGTCCAGCCAAATACATAAAGGATAAAGTTGAAACACATTTCTAAAATAAAAATAAAAAGGCAAAGTAATATGGATGACTAGGATAAGAATGAACAATATTGGTGATGAATTCCCTGGGATTTTTTATTGCCTTCCGTATATCCCAAACAGAAAACTGCAGAGGTCCTCAATCAGGAACTGCCAACAGACACAAACAAAAATCTCCAAGAAAAGTCCAGGGCTAGGATAACAATGGTCTAAGGATAGGACACCTTTTTGCCAGTATCTATCCTTCCTCAAAGTAATACCAACGGAAATCAATCCCCACACACTTCCCTAAGGGGCTGTTCATCCGTCATCTGGCAGAAGCAGGCAGTATTCCAACTCCTCTGCCTAATACTGTCTATGGCTCAAGGAGGATGCATATATTCCCTCTCCTATCAACTTTCTCTGGTAGAGGAGGCTGTGCTCCGATCTCCCTACCAGGGTAGGGAGAGGGGTCCAATGGGAAGAAAAAGAAATGATTTTTGACAAATATGTGAAAACAATTTGTTGGAGAAAAGATACTCTTTTGAACAATGGTGTTAGAGCAACTGTGTTGAGGCAAGGAATATGATATTATTCAGAAAGTCTGCTGACCTGGAAGATGGCAGACAAATGTCTCAAAATAATCATCTTTTCAGGGCCTGGATGTCAGATACTTTTATGGATCAGAGATGGGTGGAGGTGAGGAAACAAAGTAAAAAGACCATTTAACTTTTGCAAGTATCTCCTAAAATGACAAGCCACAGTCAGGGGGTGTGTTAGTTTCTTTTTCTTGCAGCAGTTCACAGGTGGGCAGTCAGATTACCTCCCTGTGGGCTAACTGAAGGGTCAGGCAGAGGAGGTGGAATTCTCTGAGGCAGGCCATTAGGTATGATTACAATAACAAAAGAGCAAAAACAAGGGTTAAAGTCAAAGAAGCTGATCCAGCAGGGAGTCAAACTTAACCCTTCCGGGTTACAATTGGACGTCCCTACCCATTTGAATGCAGAGTTCCAAAGAATAGCAAGGAGAGATAAGAAAGCCTTCCTCGGTAATCAATGCAAAGAAATAGAAGAAAAAGATAGAATGGGAAAGCCTAGCGATCTCTTCAAGAAAATTAGAGATACCAAGGGAATATTTCATGCAAAGAAGGGCTAAATAAAGGACAGAAATGGTAGGGACCTAACAGAAGCAGAAGATATTAAGAAGAGGTGGCAAGAGTACACAGAAGAATTGTACAAAAATGATCTTCAGGACCCAGATAATCCCCATGGTGTGATTACTCACCTAGAGACCTATATCCTGGAATGTGAAGTCAAGTGGGCTTTAGAAAGTATAACTACGAACAAAGCGAGTGGAAGTGATGGAATTCCAGTTGAGCTATTTAAAATCCTGAAAGATGATGCTGTAAAAGTGCTGCAGCCAATATGCCAGCAAATTTGGGAAATTCAGCAGTGGCCACAGGACTGGAAAACATCAGTTTTCCTTCCAATCCCAAAGAAAAACAATGCCAAAGAATCCTCAAACTACCACACAATTGCACTCATCTCACACGCTGGTAAAGTAATGCTTAAAATTCTACAAGCCAGGCTTCAGCAATACCTGAACCATGAACTTCCAGATGTTCAAGCTGGTTTTAGAAAAGGCAGAGGAACCAGAGATCAGATTGCCAACATCCACTGGATCATCGAAAAAGCAAGAGAGTTAGAGAAAAATATCTGTTTCTGCTTTATTGACTATGCCAAAGCCTTTGGCTGTGTGGATCACAATAAACTGTGGAAAATTCTGAAAGAGATGGGCGTACCAGACCACCTGACCTGCTTCTTGAGAAATCTGTATGCAGGTCAGGAAGCAACAGTTAGAACTGGACATGGAACAACAGACTGGTTCAAAATAGCAAAAGGAGTATGTCAAGGCTGTATATTGTCACCCTGCTTATTTAACTTATATGCCGAGTACATCATGAGAAACCCTGGGCTGGAAGAGGCACAAACTGAAATCAAGATTGCCAGGAGAAATATCAATAACCTCAGATATGCAGATGGCACCACTCTTATGGTAGAAAGTGAAGAGGACCTAAAGAGCCTCTTGATGAAAGTGAAAGAGGAGAGTGAAAAAGTTGGCTTAAAGCTCAACATTCAGAAAACGAAGATTATGGCATCCGGTCCCATCACTTCATGGCAGATAGATGGGGAAACGGTGGAAACAATGATTGACTATTTTCCTGGGCTCCAAAATCACTGCAGATGGTGATTGCAGTCATGAAATTAAAAGACACTTACCCCTTGGCAGGAAAGCATATTAAAAAGCATAGACATTTCTTTGCCAACAAAGGTCTGTATAGTCAAGGCTATGGTTTTTCCAGTGGTCATGTATGGATGTGAGAGTTGGACTATAAGGAAAGCTGAGCACCAAAGAATTGATGCTTTTGAACTGTGGTGCTGGAGAAGACTCTTAAGAGTCGCTTGGACTGCAAGGAGATCCAACCAGTCCATCCTAAAGGTGATCAGTCCTGGGTGTTCACTGGAAGGACTGATGCTGAAGCTGAAACTCCAATACTTTGGCCACCTGATACGAAGAGCTGACTCATTGGAAAAGACCCGAATTCTGGGAAAGATTGAGGGCAGGAGGAGAAGGAGATGACAGAGAATGCGACGGCTGGATGGCATCACCGACTCAATGGACATGGGTTTGGGTGGACTCCAGGAGTTGGTGATGGACAGGGAAGCCTGGAGTGCTGCAGTTTATGTGGTCACAAACAGTTGAACATGACTGAGTGACTGAACTGAACTGAACTGATATAATCAAAATTTCCTAATTTAAGTAAGAACTTATATTTGAAAGCTATTTTTGCTTTTATTTATGTGTTGTGTGCTTATGTACTATAACAGGAGAACAAAAGTGTTCTTATATAATTATTCTGTGTATTGCTCTCTGTACTAGGAGCACTGCAATAAAATCTCTTTTTACAAAGAGACTTTTTTCTATCAAGTTTAATTTTCTAGTAACATTTTTATTAAAATTTCTATTAAATTAAACAGCCTCTTAAACTGTTGGTGGGAATGCAAACTAGTACAGCCACTATGGAAAACAGTGTGGAGATTCCTTAAAAATCTGGAAATAGAACTGCCATATGACCCAGCAATCCCACTGCTGGGCATGCACACTGAGGAAACCAGAATTGAAAGAAACACATGTACCCCATTGTTCATCACAGCACTGTTTGCAATAGCCAGGACATGGAAGCAACCTAGATGTTCATTGGCAGAGGAATGGATACGAAAGCTGTGGTACATATACACAATGGAATATTACTCAGCTATTAAAAAGAATGCAATTGAATCAGTTCTAATGAGGTGGATGAAACTGGAGCCTATTATACAGAGCGAATAAGTCAGAAAAAAAAACACCAACAAAGTATATTAACGCATATATATGGAATTTAGAAAGATGGTAACAATGACCCTATATGGGAGCGAAAGAGACACAGATGTAAAAACAGACTTTTGGACTCTGCGGGAGAAGGCAAGGGTGAGATGACTTGAGAGAATAGCATTGAAACATTTATATTATCATATGTGAAACAGATTGCCAGTCCAGGTTCAATGCATGAGACAGGGTGCTCAGGACTGGTGCACTGGGATGACCCAGAGGGATGGGATGGGGCATACATGTACATCCATGGCTGATTCATGTGAATATATGGCAAAAATCACCACAATACTGTAATTAGCCTCCAATTAAAATAAATAAATAAATAAAAGAACAAGAAAAAAAATTACATACTTAAGCTTTATTTTATTAATCTGACAAAGCAAATAGGTCAATACAGTTAGTAGCATATTCCAAATACATATTCTGGTTCTAAAAATGACACATCATATTCTGAAATATAAGAAAGGCCAAATCTCAGTGACCAAGTAAGGATTTTTTATTAGGACATGATAAAATATGGAAGACAGAGAAATTTAAAACTTAAGTATATTATGAAAGATTACATCTTCCACATTAGGGTAGTAGAGATGACTTTCAGGTTCTAATTGAAGATTTAATTGTGTGAAACACTGTCTGTAACATACTCTGCCTGACAGACTTGATGATTCAGAAATGCCTGACAGCTATTTATCAAAGACTGTCCTCTGTGGGGCTTGCTTCATGTTGCAAAAAAAAAAAAAACAATAAACATGATATACCGCTAACAGATGCACGGCATGCCGCTAATGAAAAGAACCCTAATTTCATGAGGTTTTAAGCCGTATTTTAACTTTAACACCTCTTATTCTTAGTTTTAGGTTTTCTTTCTATCAGGCTGCTTTGAGAATGATTCCCATCTTAGTTTCACATAATGTTGTATTTAAAGTGCTTAGCTCAGTGTCTTATTGTCAGCTTAATAAATGCTTAACAGTATGAATTCTTGGTAGTAGTATCATTATTTAATTTAATATTTTTATGAGTTTAAAACTCAAAGATACTAATACTAATAATTTTATTTTTTTTAATTCACATTTCTTTATCTAATTAGTTCTTTTTTGGCCACAGCATGCAGCCTGTGTGGATCTTAGCTCCCTGACCAGGGATCAAGCCTGTGTTCTCTGCAGTAGAAGCATGGAGTCTTAAACACTGGCTGGCAGGGAAGTCCTTCAAAGTTACTACCAACAATTTTAAAGTAATTTCCAAATGCACTTGATGTACATATCTTTAAACCCATTCAGTGTTACTACTTTATAATTTGTAGAGGTCCAAATGATTATTTGATTGATATAGGTTAATGTTATACATTGATTTTATTAAAATTATTTAAGAAAATAATCATAATAGTTATTATTATATTTTTGATAAACAAGGATTTATTATCTTTTTTCAAAGACTCACAATGGTCAAATGTCTCAGGACTGAAGTTTTCTGAACCAGATAAGAATCATCTCACAAAGATGCTTACATAATTAAAAATGGTTTTTCTTACCAAAACATACTAAATAGATAAAATTATATTTTGTAATATTATATGAGAATAAATATTTATCTTAACATAGCTACTTTATGAATGCTTATAATTATTCATATAATAAGCTTATTATTATAAGCTTATAATATAATGCTTATATTATTTTTGAAAAGATGTGTACATTAAAAATAGCCTACAATTCCATGGGAATATTTTTGTAACATTGTTAAAAATTTGCATGTAGATGTGATTAAAAAGGTAACCAGAAAAGCACACTATAATCCTTAGCAATAAAATTAACTTGGTTTAACTGATTCCTGCATCTATCTCGAGAAAAATAAACCACATCTTCACACTTTGGATTTTTTATCTTTTCATAACTTTTGTTTCTACAGTGGGATTATACATACACTGTTATCTTGTCTACAATTCAGTTTTTAATTATAACAATAAATGTTTAAAATATTCCATATCAGTACATGAGTACATGCAGATATGCCTCATAAGCATGTTCTGTGTGTGTGTGTGTGTGTGTGTGTATGCTCAGTTTCTTTGGTTGTATTCAACTTTTTGGGATTCCCATGAACCATAGCCAGGCTCCTCTGTCCATAGGATTTTCCTGGCAAGAATATTAGAGTACTGTAGTTTATTTAATAATCACTTATTTAATTTATTAGCTCTATTATTTATTTCAATTGTATCCCAATTTTGCTATTTCATGCTAATCTACATTATAATGGAAAATTTGGAAAACTTTCATAAGGGCATGTTCAGTCACTCTGTCCTCTGTTCAACTCTTGCAATGCCACAGACTGTAGCCAGCCCCAGGCTGCTTTTTGAGTGTATTCACATGAAGTCATTGTAACAGAATTGCTAAGCCAACAATTTGTGAATTTTATGTGTTAGTAAATGGTATTGGATAGCTCTCCAGAAAGTTTACATCAATTTTAACTCCCAACTAATTGTGTTTGACTATGCCCATTGCTCCATATTCCACTACAATATGAATATCTAAATTTAAATTATAGTATGCTAAATGAGAGTACGGATACTGTACTTAGAGACTGAAAGCGCCCATGTCATTATTCTGTACACCTTTGGATTGTGACGTCTATAATAAAGCATATTCTCACAAGAAGTCTCTTATTTTTCTTTTCTATGCATTCATTACCATTCTTGTATATCCTGTTAATCATTTAGATATTGAGGGAAGCACAATAAGCAGGGCTTATGAGTTTTACAAAGCTTTGGTTAAAGCTTGGATTGTGGCAAAGCTTGTTCAATCTACATTAGCTTAAAAATACTCTAGCTTCATCTGAGTGGGTTGCCTGCATAAATTTCACTTGAATTCCTTTTGTCATCCATTCTGCTTCCCAGAATTGCGTCTATCAAGAATATTGGGAAATATCGAGAAGCCTGAAGCTTTCCCAAGGCTGCTTTATACTTGAATGCAAGGCAGTGATTGATATGAGACGCTATATCTTCACAAGCTCTCCAAAATAAAGATTAGTTTCTCCACCAAAATAAGTTTAACTTTCATCAGGGGAGTGCTCAAGCAAGTTACAATAACTTCACATTTTTCCTCAGATTATTTTCATGGGCAATTGAGTTATGCAGCTATTGGGAGGTTGGTGCACTGACCTGTCCATGCCCAAGTTCATTTTATAGCACCTAAAAAGGTCACAAATCACAAGACATAAGACAAAAGTTTTGAACTGAATATTACAGCTACAAGATGGATTATTCATTACAGAAATAAAAATGTTAAAGCCTCAGTGTTTAGGGATGAAACAACATAAACTTTGGTTTCAGAGATGACTGTTTAATTTCAGGTGTATGTCAATTAATCACATTAAAAATTTGCATAATGAGTCCTAAATTAGGTATTGGTATCCTTCACGATAGTGGTTTTTCTAAGCATAAAATTCTATTGATCCTATGTCTGGCTTATTGTACTTGAGGACAGAGTACAATCCATTATCAAGCAAAGCAAAACCATTAGACTTCTCATGCATTCAATTAGGCTATTACTTTATCTGTCTTAATTGGTACTGCTAATAGTATCATATAATTGCTCTCTATATAGGCAGAAAAAGGGTTGTTAATAAGTCTTATCTAATTCTCAGAATGGCATTTAACTACTATCAGTAGAACTGTACACACATTCAAGATCAATATGTAACTTAAACTGGGTAAATATAATTTATAGTGTGTTATACTGTAATTTATTTTGTTTTCAGAGAAACAGTTTTCTTTCTGCTGCTTTTCTATTTTTGGTGAATGATTATATAGGATATCAACTTGAGGTGTAGATTGATGACCAAATGGTTCTGAAATTGGAATCACAGTTATTCACAAACTTTTATGTTTAATTATGTCACAAGAAATATTCATTAAAAGAAAACCCCCACTTAACAAATTATAACAAATCAAACAAAAAGATTAGAACCCTTCAACCTTCTTGAACTTATAAACTACACTGCATTACGTAAACCATATAGAAAGATATGAAGACTAGAGATTGTGTTAAAATATATGATTTTTTTAAATGTTGATCTTTCTTTAATGCAAGTTTTCCTGTGAGTATAAATTGATTTTCCTGGATGTTTTAATTCTATGAATGAGCTACTATTTAACTCAACTTTGTATAATAAAATGGTTTCTTTCAGAAAAATAACTTTGGCAGTGCCTAAGTATCTCAGAACCAAGTAAAGCAGAGTGCTTTCTGAACTGATTGTCCTCATACACAGAGTGGAGAATGTTCTGGACCTGGTGAGGTGAACTCCTAATCATCTTCAGTGGAGGCTGTACTTCTGGGGAGATGGGGAGGGGGCAAAGAGTCCCCCTATTCAAACAAAGGATGTTCTGTTTGAGAAGCACACTTTACCACTCCCTAGAATTGTTCATTAAATTCTGTTTCATTAAATCACAGCACGGCTGTAGCTGAAAAGAAATTGAGCTGTAAAGAAATGTAGATCCTAGAAAGATTATTTGACTTGTCCAAGGCCTTATCCAGCAGTTATCTGCTGATACTTAATTAGATTCAGAATTCCTCAGAATGTCATTTAATTTTTTGGTGGGTGTTTAGATCACTGAACCCTGAACTTAATTTAGAAAAATTTGCATAATATTGGGTTTTTTCAATCAATTTATACAACATATTTGACATGTTTTCAATTTGGGTAGAGCATATTTACGTTACTTTGCAAAAGCAGCTCTAAAAATATTTTACTTCTAACACCAAGATGACCTCACCCCAGAATTTATAATTTTTTTCAAGTATTTCTATTAGTTCTTCCCAATGGAAACCATGAACAGCCTACAGCATTTTTACTAACTTTCACTTTCTAAGCAGTATTTTGCTACTAGACTGGAAAATGAGTGAAGAACAAATTGGAAAAAAAGAGCATCTCTCTATTTTCCAGCTCAGTAAGATCCCTTAATGTTACATAAATTCTAAATGGTATGGCATGTAATATTTGAAGAGTGCTTTGGACGTGAACACTAGATAAGTCTATTTCTTTTTACAGAGAAAATGATTTGAGAACCTAGAGGACATTTCAAACAGTTTTACAAAGCCACAAGTATGTAATTATCTCATAGCTGTTCTTTGTTTTGTTCAGAACAGTTTGGTAGTTGAATAATACATATTCATTATGAGGAAAAGTCAGTTTCTCCTTAGTAATCACCTCTATCAGTAATCACCTCTTTTTCAGTTTCTTTGAAAACAGTTTTCACAGAAATTTAGTCACTTAACTTTTAGGGAAACTAATGCAGTACCTATGCCATATATATAAGATATAATGGGGACTGATGTTTTAATTATTTTTTCTTTGTACTATAGGAAGAGAACATTCAAAAACTTCAATGTATTTGCTGGGATCAACTCTCCATGTGTTTGTCAGAAATGAACTTACAGATAGCTTAGGCTACTACAAGCCAGGAAAGTTTGGGAAATTCTTTGTAAGAATTTTCCACAGTTTGTTGTGATCCACACAGTCAATGGATTTAACATAGTCAGTGAAGCAGAAATACACGTTTTTTTGGGAATTCTCTTGTTTTTTCTATGATCCAGTGGATGTTGGAAATTTGATCTCTGGTTCCTCTGCCTTCTCTTCTGGAAGTTTCAGTTCATGTACTGTTGAAGCCTGTTCTATGTTTAGTCATTCAGTCATGTCTAACTCTCTGCAACCCCATGGACTTAGCCTGCCAGGCTCCTCCGGTCATGGGATTCTCCAGGCAGAATACTGGAGTGGGTTGCTATGCTCTCCTCAAGTGGATCTGCTCAACCAAGGGATCAAACCCATGTCTCCCACACTACAGGGGGATTCTTTACTATATGTGACACTGAATCCTAGCTTAGACAATTTTGAGCATTATTTTGAAATGAGTGCAATTGTGCAGTCATTTGAATATTCTTTGGCATTGCCTTTCTTTGGAATTGGAATGAAAACTGACCTTTTCCAGTCCTGAGGCTGCTACTGAGTTTTCCAAATTTGCTAGTATATTGAGTGCAGCACTTTCATAGCATCATCTTTTGGGATGTGAAATAGTTCACCTGGAATTCTATCACCTCCTCTAGCTTTGTTTATATTGGTTCTTCCTTAGGCCCACTTGACTTCACACTCCAGGATGTCTGGCTCTAGGTGAGTGATCAATCCTTTGTGTGTAGTTCTGTGTATTCTTGCCACCTCTTCTTAATATCTTCTGCTTCTGTTAGGTCCATACCATTTATTTTCTTTATTATACCCATCTTTGTATGAAATGTTCCCTTGGTAACTCTAATTTTCTTGAAGAGATGTCTATTCTTTCCCATTCTATTGTTTTCCTCTATTTCTTTGCATTGATCACTTAGGAAGGCTTTTTTATCTTTTGCTCTCCTTTGGAACTCTGCATTCACATGGATATATCTTTCTTTTCTCCTTTGCCTTTCAATTCTCTTTTCTCAGCTATTTGTAAATATGAATTTTAGTTAATAATGAAAGTGAAAGTGTTAGTCTCTCATTTGAGTTGGACTCTTTGATATCCTATGGACTGTAGTCCACCAGGCTCTTCTGTCTATGGGATTTTCTAGGCAAGAATATCCAGGAGTGGGTTTTCATTTCCTTCTCCAGGGGATCTTCCTAACCCAGCGATTGAACCCACGTCTCCTGCATCACAGGTAGATTGTTTATGGTCTGACACTAGGGATACCCTATTATTGATTAATAATATATTAGTATTAGCTCATCAATTATTACAAATATGTCATTAGCATGCAAAAAGTTAATAGGAGAAACTAGAAGGGAACTTTTTGCTCATTTTTCTATAAATTTAAAATGCTCTAAGTAAAGTCTATTTTTCAAAAAAATGTATTTAAATTTCAATTGTACTATTAGCTCTGTATTCCTGGGCATTATAATTAACACTCCTAAATCTTGACTTGTTTGGTTCATAGCATTCAAAATGAGAATAATAATATTTACACGTTGAATTTTATGAAAATTAAATGCAGATGCATTTGAAATATGTGACTCTGTGTCTGGCACATATCAATTGCCCAGTGAGTTCTATTGAGGTCTATTATTACAATAATGCAGTTATCTAATTGATTTTCTTACAATGCCACAAAAATAAGTGCTTTCTTAGGGGATAATCATGCTTCAATAGCACATGCATTTTAAAAATTGTGAAAAGCTTTCCTGAAAGAACTGTCCTCTGTTCTCTGCTCCTTTTCCATTATAAACATAGGGTTCTCTAAACTAAAGAGAAATATTCTTGTCAGAGAGAAAAATTAGAATATCTTGCTGGTGATATCCAGGCAGGCAAGAATGAATCCATTCTTGGCTTCCAATACGCTGACAAGTTACTTTCATCTGCCTTTTCATTGCATTGTTCTTTGTCTTATTTTCTTGATCTAAGATTATGGGAAGGTGCTTTCTATTTTCTTAGAGGATTGAATCACATTCTGCAGTAGGAAATTATTTGGCTCTTCCTTGCTACCTCCTGGACTACAAGGTACTTGAACATCATATCTGAAATTTGGAGTTAAAAGAAATTCGAAATCTAATACAACCACGCAAGTGACATCATCTTAGCCAAACATTGCTCTCATCTCAGAGTCATTAACTGAAAAAAATATTCCTATGCTATAAATAGCATTTATGATAAATATTATCAAACTGTTTAAATAGGCAACATCCATTGCAATTTGATTTCAGTATTTTATCACTGATTTCCGTGTAACTCTTAGTGACTTAGTAAACCATAATAATAGACACACAGATCTTCGATGTCATGACAGCTTCCTAAGAATTACAAGCATGATGAAGTAAAACATATATATTCATATTAAGTTTAACTGAACTCTTTTCTTCCTCATTTTAAAATCAAAGCATAAAAAATGAAAGAGTGTATATATTTATACATATCAATATATTATCTATCTATATATTTATACATATATTTTTATGATGAAGCATTTATGGAAGATGCAACCTCAACCTCAGATATGCAGATGACACCCACTTTAAGGCAGAACGTAATGAGCCACTTGATTAAAGTGGAAGAGGAGAGTGAGAAAACTGGCTTGAAGCTCAACATTCAAAACACAAAGAGCATGGCATCCAGTTCTCTCACTTCATGGCAAATAGATGAAGAAACAAAGGATTTTATTTTCCTGGGCTCCAAAATCCTTGCAGATGGTGACTACAGCCATGAAATTAAAAGGCTCTTGCTCCTTTTGAGAAGGACCAACCTAGACAGTTTATTAAAAAGCAGAGATGTCACTTTGCTGACTAGGGTCCATACAGTCAAAGTGATGTTTTTTCCAGTAGTCTTGTACAGATGTGAGAGTTGGGCCATAAAGAAGGCTGAGCACCAAAGTATTGATGCTTTTGAACTGTGGTGCTGGAGAAGAGTCTTGAGAGTCCCTTGGATAACAAGGAGAGCAAACTAGTCAATCCTAAAGGACATAACCCTGAATATTAATTGAAAGGACTGATGCTGAAGCTGAAGCTCTGATACTTTGGCCACCAGATGTGAAGAGCCAACTTATTGGAAAACACCCTGATGCTAGGAAGGATTGAGGGGAGGAGGAGAAGAGGGCAATAAAGGATTAGATGGTTGGATGGCATCACCGACTCAATGGACATGAGTTGGAGCAAACTCCGGGAGATAGTGAAGGAGAGGGAGGCCTGGCGTGCTGCCATCCACTGGGTCACAAAGAGTCAGATATAACATAGCAACCAAACCAAAACATCAATTTATGGAAGATACTGTCATCAGGCCTACTAAGGATTCTGTATATAATAGATAAATAAATAAGGAAATATTTATTCTTAACATGTTAAAATGAATTTTTTTTCCTATGGTGGAATTTAGTTGAGAAATAATATCTATAATATATTATTTGACATCTCATTGCATTCTGAAAGAGCCAGAGAGCTCATTTTTCCTAAAGTAATGTTGTTGATATCCATCTCTATATACGTTGAGATGCAAAACCCCTCCCCGCAATGTGATGATACTTAAAGATAAGGCCTTTGTGAGATAATTAAGTTTAGATGAGGTCATGACAGTGGGACTTGTATGGTGAAATAATGAGTTCATAGGAAGAGACACCAGAGAGCATTCCTCACCCCATCCCTTAGTGTGTGCTCAAAACAGATGCCACATGAGCACGCAGCAGGGATGACTGTCTATAAGCAATGAGAAAAGGCTGCAGAAGAAAAGCTCCTTTGCTGATCCCTTCATAGGGGTCTTTCAACCTAATTCTTAACTGTGGGAAATAGATTTTCATTATTTAAGCTCTCAGTATTTGGTATTATGTTATGGCAGCCTGAACAGACTATATCCTCCTAAAACCCAATTCATTTTATAACTATTTATTCTCCACAACACACTCTCTTATAGCTTGCTATGCATTTGCTCATCATTTAAAAGTTCTCTTTTTTAACCTAGAAGGTAATCTTCTAAGAACTTGTCTATTTTACTTTTGTATACCTAGTAATTAGAACACTGGCTACTGTGGGTATTCAGTAAATTCTCGAGAAATAAGTCAATGCAAAAATCAAGAAACTGAAGCCAACCTCTGCAGCATTAAATTTTTGGCTTACTTTTAATATTTTATAGTCATTGTTCTTCCTTTGTCTTATACATATATTCTAAGAACACATTTAACAATGAAAAATCTTAAGATTCCTTAAAAAAGCATCTCTTTGCTGTCTTGCTTTATTATATTTATTAGAGAGCAAACAAGAGAGAGAGAAGGAATACGATGCTGTTACTGATTGCATATTGTGTGATAATACTAATATCATGAAACTTTGTGAGCCCTCAAGTGTAAAAGCTGAACATCAATGACAACTTTGAAGTTCACCATGTGCTCCTTCAAATTCTAGGTCCCAACTCCCTGCTTATACCTCCACATTGTTAAGCTCTTGTCACTTTCCACCACACTGTCTTTCTGCCCTCTATTCTGATTTATTTCTTCACTTTTGTCTTCCAATTGACAATTCTCCTTTTGCTTGCTTATTTTAATTCTATATTTAAGTGACTGGATTTAGCTTTCCTTCACTCTTTATATAATTCCAAAATGTAAAGTCTTTAAAGATCTATATCTATAGCTTTGCTGAAACTCATTTACAAAGCATATTCTTAAATGGTTTATATATATATTTACAGTGGTACTACATATTTGATTGTACACAGTTGGTGGCAATGCTAAGAAGCTAAAGTTATTCCAAAAGCATTTTGGGTTTACTTTTGACTGGAAGTGAATGGGCATGGGTGGGAAGCATTTTAGCACGCTACATGGGTCCTAGTTAATGTAAGCATCTGAGTACTGACTCCTACACATTGCCTCTGGCCCCAAACTTGGTTTTCTGTCCTAGAAAGCTGTAACTCTAGTTTTGTTTGCTCATTGCTCATGATTCAGGTCTTGGCTTTTTAGGTGGTTTTGTCTTCTCCACATTTAGCAATGCTTTCAACAATAGAAGCAGAGTATCGCCCATTTCTTTTTTATTCTAATAAAGTTAACTCTCCTTTTTCTTTGTATCATGGTGCCCTAACTTCTTTTTCCATACTTCCCCAGTTAGGCTAAGATCCCTGAAAATGTGTGTCGCAGGTCCAGGAAGGAATGCAGACACATGCACCCTCATACATGCGTCTTGCAAAGCTCCATCTGCTTCTCCCAAGAGTTTCCTGAGTTTCTTCCCAGGGGAACCCCTGAATACATTTTTGGGATAATCAGAAGACTTTCTTTCCCTCTTTCCCATGAATGTTTTCCCCAGAGAGCCCTCCCTTAAGACCACAGATCACAGTAGCTCTTTCTCAGTCTTCTCGCTTTTAGTAATCGTGATCTGTGGTGGTAACAGCGGCACAGACCTCCTTCCTGGGTCCCTGGAGCTGGGAGAATTTATAGTCTATATTTATTATATTATATATTCATATTATTATATTGCTTTATATTGCTTCCCCTTCACTTGTCTAGCTTTCCCCCCTTAGCCTCCTCAGGATTAAGTGTGCAAGACTCTTTTTTAAAGAAAAGAAACTAATTCTCAAACAGAAAGGACCTTTTAATACTACGTATCCTGAAATTCACTTACATCTAAACAGGAATTAATCCATTTTTAAATGCTTAGATTTTCACAATGAAGAAGTCTCTGGTGGGCATTTCCTTGTTTTGTTCCTGACCTCACTTTCCTGCCTCACCAGTAACGTTTCCTTCAGCTCTTAAACTATTATTCTTACTGCTCTCCTTTGGGAAAACTGAACCTCTTCCACAAGAAGATCCCTTATTCTTTAGCACTTTTGTTTCTCTTTTTCCCTCAACAAAGTTTATTTTTTTGGTTTTAATACGATCTCAATTAAAAACTAATTACTATCACCTTGTTTCACTTCTGGTTAAAGGTCAGGTTTTGGGATGCTGATACGCATGGATAGGGGTTGCTCTGCCCTGGTATGGACTATATTAATGAGACTCTCTCTGACATTTCCCAATATTTCTACCACTGAATACTAAGTCGACAGGGGCACAAAAGAGCTTTACAAGTAGTAGTGGTGACGTTCTTCATTAAAAGGAATGACAATCTCTATTGATTTCTTCCAGTTCCTTCTTTGGAAGAAGAATGGATGAGTCTGTTAATTTCTCAAATGATACTTATTACTAGATAATACTATTTCCTACCTAATGCCACCTGCTCACAAGTTATCATTTATTTTCCAGTTTCTCTTCCCTCAGCTTTTGTTTTGTCCATCTTCCTCATAACAAAAAGCTTTGCTTTCAGAACCCAAGGATTCTTCCCTTCTCTGGTCACTGGATAATCAACTACCAAGACCCTGACTAATATAGACAAATCAGCCCTTGAGCATAGCTACTAATTGACCTGATCTGTTCCACAATAGGTATTAAAGCTTTTCTCTCTCAACATTCATAAATGATGATGGAAATTTTTGATGATGGATATTTTAAACATAAAACATAATATCCAAAATGATTTTAAAATTAAAAAAAAAACCTTTTACTTCTATTTATAAAACAATTAAAAGCAGACCACTTTGAATTCTGTTCACTCTGTTTATGGTTGCATTCTGCATATACTTCCTAAATCTTTCCTCCTTTACAGACTCTCAGAAATAGCATATGCATAGATCTTATATATAATGATCTCAAGCACAGAAAGAATAAAAACGATTGTACATAAGTAAAACAATTGCCTTTTACTTTTTTATTCAGTATATTGTGTATGTTCAAATTGTGTTCTTTTCACTTTTTCAGTCTATTCACTGATCATTGCATCTCCCTCAGAGGCTTTCTACAGACTGAAATTTTAAAAGGTCATGAGGGAATGATGCTGAGATGATAGATTTAAAGAATTAGAGGACAGGCACATAGGTATATACTTAGATGAGGTAATATTAAACTAATTACATGATATCTAACATTTTCCAAAGTATACAAAGTCCTTTTGTATATATGTATTATGTATTTAATTATGTATTCTATTATTGACCAATGTTTATATTTCTACTTGATATATATATTATATTCTGCAAGATTATTTTATAGCAGTCATAATCCATATGGAGTCCTCAGACAGCAGCATCAGTATTATCAGGGAATGTTTTAGAAATGCAGTTTCAATGATACCCCAGGCCTCAGAATGGAATGGGAAGCCGAGGATAGGGGCCTGAATATATGTGTACTAACAAGCCCTCCAGGTTATTCTGATTCAAAATAACTGAGAACAACTGGTTAAATGTTGCAGGTCAAGAAGCAACAGTTCAAACTAAACATGAAACAACAGACTGGTTCCAAATTGGGAAAGGAGTACCTCAAGGCTGTATATTGTCACCCTGCTTATTTAACTTTATGCAGAATACATCATGTGAAATGCCAGGCTGGATGAAGCACAAGCTGGAATCAAGATTGCCAGGAGAAATATCAATAATCTCAGATATGCAGATGACACCACCCTTATGGCAGAAAGTGAAGAACTAAAGAACCTCTTGATGAAGGTGAAAGAGGAGAGTGATAAAGTTGGCTTAAAACTCAATGCTTAGAAAACTAAGATCATGACATTCAGTCCCAATAGTTCATGGCAAATAGATGGGGAAACAATGGAAACAGTGACAAACTTTATTTTGGGGGGCTCCAAAATCACTGCAGATGGTAACTGCAGCCATGAAATTAAAAGACATTTGCTCCTTGGAAGAAAAGCTATGACAACCTAGACAGCATATTAAAAAGCAGAGATATTACTTTGCCAACAAAGGTCCACCTAGTCAAAGGTATGGTTTTTCCAGTAGTCATGTATGGATGTGAGAGTTGGACTATAAAAAAAGCTTAGTGCCAAAGAATTGATGTTTTTGAACTGTGATGTTGGAGAAGACTCTTAAGAGTCCCTTCGAGTGAAGGGAGATCCAACCAGCCCATCCTAAAGGAAATCAGTCCTAAATATTCATTGGAAGGACTGATGCTGAAGCTGAAACTCCAATACTTTGGCCACCTGATGCAAAGAACTGACTTCTTGGAAAAGGTGCTGATGCTAGGAAAGATTGAAGCTGGGAAGAGAAGGGGATGACAGAGGATGAGATGGTTGGATGGCATCATCAACTAGATGTATATGAGTTTGAGTATGCTCTGGGTGTTGGTGATGGACAGGGAGGCCTGGTGTGTTGCAGTCCATGGGGTCGGATACAACTGAGCAACTGAACTGAACTGGTTTAATGTTATTCTAAGCCTAAATTATCAAGGCTTTTCTTCAATGAAGAAAATCATTAATCTTTTTTGGTGCTTTTTCTATCCTCTGCCCTCATGTATGCAATATAAGAGAATCTCTTTTATGATTTGTAGTTTGGTCAATCTATCACCTAAAAACCAGCCCAAAGTATTAGAAGCTCTAGGCAGTTATGAATATACCTGAAAACATGTTTATTTTCTTCTAAGATGTTTGCTTTTGTTTAATTTATAACTCCTTAATTTAAGCTTTTATTCCTATCAAGAACCTTGCTTACCCAACATAATCTAAAATATACCATAATTCAAATAGCGTTGTGTTCTCCTCTCCTTGGGCTCTTATTGTTAAAGTCTATTCACATAGCTTTTTATGTGGAAAATACTTTGTAGCTATAATTCATGGCTTCAAGTTAGGGAAAAGAGTAAATGTATCAAGATGATAATCTGAATCAGAATGTCTACTTCCGCACTCTACTAAAACCCATTAATATTTTAATATGTGTATGTGTGCATGCATAAACAAATTGAAAAGACAAGAATGAATAGTTTCAAAGGAACTGCATATTTCAATAAATAAGAGACAAGGGACTGGAAATTTGTATGTCTGAAATCCTAGTACAAAAGGCCAAAGATAAGAAAATTTCTTCCAAAGTATATTCCCAATATTTCTAACCCGGAAGTCACTGATTAAACAAGGCACAAGAAACTCAGCAATTTAAATAGAATATCAGTCTAACCATTCTTTCTTTTTTAACACTGAGCCTAAGGCAGAGATGACATTTGCCTTTATCACAAAAAATAAGCCTGACTTCCAAACAAGGTCCTCTGACTTACTGGGAAGTGTTGTAATATATGTTTTGGGGTTCAAGCAAATAAAGAAGCAAAATTTGATACAGTTTTCCACATCCTATTCATAAAGAAAGAATAAAAGGAGGTAGAAAAACCTCTCTAGAGAGGTTGTACTGAGAAGATATTAGGAGAGACACTGAAGTAGCTTACATTCACCCTGAGAGATGGGGAAGCAAGCTTGTTCAACCCCATAATCCCCAATATTATCTCTTCCCAAAAATGATGAGAAGCAGGCCACTGACGTCCGTACTGGATATTAAATACTCCTGTCTCAACTTGAAACCCAATCTACTATGTTATACTTGAGGATGTTGGGGCTATAGCTTACAAATAATAAAGCTCTCTTGTTAGCTAGCTCCCCACTATAGGATTTTCCAATATGGGGTTTTGAAAACACTGTGATGCCCGACATTACTCAACTTGCAATTCCCTTTGAATTTTTTTTTTCAGTTCTGTCACTTTTTTTTCCCCCCAACTCTGACAGTGGCATGATATCCATTCATAGATAACAAAGCCACAAAGGCAACACTTTCTCCTCTGATTAGCATCTCTCACTATGGTGATCCTCATCCGATTCTGCCACTAGAATGGATTAAGAATTACAGTGGGTACACAGTATTCAGCTTTCTCTTTCTGACTTACTTCAGTTTGCATAATAGGCTCTAGGTTCATCCACCTCATTAGAACTGACTCAAAAATTGCAGCAGGCACATCCAACAGAATACTACATAACAGCTATGAAAGATTAAAAACTTCATGCAAAACGCTGAACTTTCTAAGGTGTTTTAGTTCAGATACCTGACAAGCAATCAAATAAAGATCCACAAATGATAACAAACTTTTTAATGAGAACATTTGTGGAATAATTAAAATGTATGAGTTATACAGCTAGCTTGAAAGGACCAGATAAGGAGAGATGCACAAAAATACCATTGTTTTAATTAAAATATTTGAAGAATTGTGGAAGCTTAGGACCAATATAGAGGCAAGATGTTGGTACAAATATTCTTATTTTAATCACACTTGTGTTTTCTTGGAAAACAGTGAAATATTTATTTATTTTCAGGAAGGAGATAGGATTATAAAAACTTTATTTTGAATTGTTTCTTCAGTTTTGTTTATTACCAAGTAATGCCCCAAATTATTTGAAATTTAAAGATGTTTGCTTCTTGGAAGAAAAACTATGACAAACCTAGACACTGTATTATAAAGCAGAGGTATTACTTTGCCAACAAAGGTCTGTATAGTCAAAGCTTTGGTTTTTCCAGCGGTCATGTATGGATATGAGAGTTGGAACATAAAGAAGGCTGAGCACTGAAGAATGGATGTTTTTGAACTGTGGTGTTGGAGAAGACTCTTGAGAGTCCCTTGGACTGCAAAGAGATCAAATATGTCAATGCTAAAGGAAATAAACCCTGAATATTTATTGGAATGACTGATGCTGAAGCTGAAGCTTCAATACTTTGGCCAACTGATGCAAAGAGCCAACTCAACACAAAAGACCCTGATGCTGGGAAAGACTGAAGGCAGGAGAAGGGGATGTTAGAGGATGAGATGGTTGGATGGCATCACTGATTCAATGGACATGAGTTTGGGCAAGCTCCAGGAGATGGTGAAGGACAGGGAAATCTGGAGTGCTATAGTCCATGAGCTTGTGAAGAGTCAGACATGATTGAGTGACTGAACAACAAACAATAGTGTTCTGAAGGAAATATCGCAGACAAATATGCTTATCCATATTTGTCCTACGTCCTTTAACACTTTATTTGCAGAGCAGCAATGGAGAAACAGACATTGAGAATAGACTTATGGACATGGGGAAATGGGAGGATAGGGTGAGATGTATGGAGAGAGTAACATGGAAACTTACATTACCATATGTAAAATAGATAGCCGACAGGAATCTGCTGTATGGCTCAGGAAACTTAAACAGGGGCTCTGTATCAACCTAGAGGGTTGGGATGGGGAGGGAGATGTGAGGGAGATTGAAAAGGGAGAGATATATATATGCCTATGGCTGATTCATGTTGAGGTTTGACAGAAACAACAAAATTCTATAAAGCAATTATCCTTCAATTAAAAAGTAAATAAATTAAACAAGAGTAATTACCACTTGTTAGTATTATAAGCTGTAACATACAAGAAATGCCTCAGTGCGATTTTCCCCAGTTCCTCTACAATTGCTCAGTGTCCTTAACTTGATGTTAATTTTTTTTTTCATTTTAGAAATTTTGCTGGTGGGTTATGATATTTCTCTGTGGCCTTTACCTGAGTTTCATTGATAATGGTCTGAACATCTTTTTAAATGTTTAACAGCCATTAAGATATCTTTATTTGTGACATGCCAACTCATGTGATTTGACTTTTTTCGCACTTTTTATTGACTTTTTATTTTATTTTGGGTAGAAAAGTATTTTTGTCAGTTTTATGTATTGAAAACATTTTCTCCCAGTCACAGTTTGCACTTTTACCCTATTAATGGTATCTTTGAATAAACCAAACACACTAGTTTTTACCTTTGTAATGACTATTTCCTGTGTTTTGATAAAGATATGTCTATTTAACTAAAGGTCTACATTATGATATAACAACAGAATGATCTCTGTTCATTTCCAAGGCAAACCATTCAATATCACGGTAATCCAAATCTATGCCCTGACCAGTAATGTGGAAGAAGCTGTATAAAGACCTATAAGACCTTCTAGAACTAACACCTCCAAAGAGATGTCCTTTCCATTTTAGGGGCCGCAGCTGTTGCTAAGTCACTTCAGTCATGCCCAACTCTATGCGACCCCATAGAGGGCAGCCCACCAGGTTCCCCCATGCCTGGAATTCTCCATGCAAATACTGGAGTGGGTTGCCATTGCCTTCTCCAATGCATGAAAGAGAAAAGTGAAAGTAAAAGGGAAGTCACTCAGTTGTGTCCAACTCTTAGCGACTTCATGGACTGCAGCCCACCAGGCTCCTCCATCCATGGGATTTTTCAGGCAAGAGTACTGGAGTGGGGTGCCATTGCCCTCTCTGTCATTATAGGGGACTGGAACACAAAAGTAGGAAGTCAAGAACACCTGGAGTAACAGGCAAATTTGGCTTTAGAGTACAGAATGAAACAGGGCAAAGGCCAATAGAGTTCTGCCAAGAGAATGCACTGGTCATAGCAAACACCTTCTTTCAACAACACAAGAGAAAACTATACATGGACATCGCCAGATGATCGACGCCGAAATCAGGTTGATTGTATTCTTTGCAGCCAAAGATGGAGAAGCACTATACAGTCAGCAAAAACAAGACCAGGAGCTGACTGTGGCTCAAATCATGAACTCCTTATTGCCAAATTCAGATTGAAATTGAAGACAGTGGGGAAAACCTCTAGACCATTCAGGTATGACCTAAATCAAATCCCTTATGACTATACAGTGAGAGTGAGAAATAGATTTAAGAGACTAGATATGATAGACAGAGTGCCTGAGGAACAATGGCCAGAGGTTTATGACATTGTACAGGAGATAGAAATCAAGACCATCCCCAAGAAAAAGAAATTAAAAAAGCAAAATAGCTGTCTGAGGAGGCCTCAAAAAGAGTTGTGAAAAGAAGGGAAGCAAGAAGCAAAGGAGAAAAGGAAAGATATACCCATTTAAATACAGAGTTCCAAAGAATACCAAGGATAGATAAGAAAGCCTTCCTCAGGGATCAATGCAAAGAAATAGAGGAAAACAACAGAATGGGAAAGACTAGAGATCTCAAGAAAATCAAAGATACCAAGGGAACAATTCATGCAAAGATGGTTTCAATAAAGGACAGAAATCATATGGGCCTAACAGAGGCAGAAGATACTAAGAAGAGCTGGCAAGAATACACAGAAGACCTGTACAAAAAAGATCTTCATGACCCAGATAATCACGATGGTGTGATCACTCAGCTAGAGCCAGACATCCTGGAATGTGAAGTCAAGTGAGCCTTAGGAAGCATCACTACAAACAAAGCTAGTGGAGGTGATGGAATTCTGGGTGAGCTATTTGAAATCCTTAAAGTTGATGCTGTGAAAGTGCTACACTCAATATGTCATCAAATTTGGAAAACTCAGCAGTGGCCACAGGACTGGAAAAGTCAGTTTTCATTCCAATCCCAAAGAAAGGCAATGCCAAAAAATGCTCAAACGACTGCACAATTGCACCTCTCACACATGCTAGTAAGTAATGCTTAAAATTCTCCAAGCCAGGCTTCAACAATACATGAACCACAAAATTCCAGATATTCAAGCTGGTTTTAGAAAAGGTAGAGGAACCAGAGATCAAATTACCACCATCCACTGGATCATCAAAAAACAAGAGAGTTCCAGAAAAAAAATCTATTTCTGCTTTATTTATTATGCCAAAGCCTTTGACTGTATGGATCACAACAAACTGTGGAAAATTCAGAAAGAGATGGAAATACCAGACCATTTGACCTGCCTCTTGAGGAACCTGTATGCAGGTCAGGAAGCAACAGTGAGAATTGGACATGGAACAACAGACAGGTTCCAAATAGGAAAAGGAGTATGTCAAGGCTGTATATTGTCACCCTTCTTATTTAACTTATATGCACAGTACATCATGAGAAATGCTGGGCTGGAAGAAGCACAAGCTGAAATCAAGATTGCCAGGAGAAATATCAATAACCTCAGATATGCAGATGACACCACCCTTATGGCTTAAAGTGAAGAGGAACTCAAGAGCCTCTAGATGAAAGTGAAAGAGGAGAATGAAAAAGTTGGCTTAAAGGTCAACATTCAGAAAATTAAGACCATGGTATCTGGTCGCATCACTTCATGGCAAATAGATGGGGAAACAGTGAAAACAGTGGCTGACTTTATTTTGGGGGTTCCAAAATCACTTGGATGGTGATTGCAGCCATGAAATTAAAAGGCACTTATTCCTTGGGAGGAAAGTTGACCAACCTAGACAGCATATTAAAAAGCAGAGACATTATTTTGCCAATGAAGGTCTGTATAGTCAAGGCTGTGGTTTTTCCAGTGGTCTTGTATGGCTGTGAGAGTTGGACTATAAAGAAAGCTGAGCACCAAAGAATTTATGGTTTTGGACTGTGGTGTTGCGGGAGACTCTTGAGTGTCCCTTGGACTGCAAGAAGATCCAACCAGTTCATCCTAAAGGAAATTAGTCCTGAATACTCATTGGAAGGACTGATGCCAATGCTGGAACTCCTATACTCTGGCCACCTGATGTGAAGCGCTGAATCATTTGAAAAGACCCTGAGGCTGGGAAAGATTGAGGGTAGGAGGAGAAGGGGATGATAGAGGATGAAATTGTTGGATGGCATCACTGTCTCAGTGGACATGGGTTTGAGTGTACCCTGGGAGTTGGTGATGGAGAGGGAGGCCTGACGTGCTGCGGTTCATGGTGATGCAAAGAGTCAGACATAACTGAGTGACTGAACTCAACTGAACTACATATTATCTTTGAGAAATTTTACAGTTTTTCCTTTACACATAGGTCTGAGTCTAGTAAAATATGATTTTTGTGTATGATAGAACATTGGGACCAGATTTTTTTTTCATGCAACTATATAGTTGACCAGGTCTTCATTTCCTTATCTCTAGCAAATGTCTATGTAAGTGTGGATCAGTTCCTGAACTCCTTATAAATGCCTCCCACAGGCAAGATGCCCTATTTGGCCCACTTCTCCAGGAATTCCTTCTCTTTCTTCTCTTGCTTTACAAGTTACTGGCCCCTTCTTGCTCATTCTCTGAGGTCTTCAACAAAGTTTTTTATTGCTTGTTTATTTTTCTAACTTTTCTAGTTATTAGTAGTAAGTATATAAGTCAGAAATAAATTAATATGCTGTAACCCAAAGAACGACATTTTTTTTAAACTTTTTATTTTTTTCTTTACATTATCGTGTTGGTTCTGCATGAATCCTCCATGGGTATACATGTGTTCTCCTTCTATTTTACAGTATCTATTGTTTCTAAATATAGTGAATGACTCATTTATTTCCTTTTTTTGTATATTGTACAGACTAAATAGATAATACCAAACATTCCATGTTGCATAAGACTATTCCACTTTTAGCACTGAAAATCAGGTATCTCAAGAAACCTTGTAAACAAACGAACCTGGGACAACTCTTTAACCTATTAGTAAGGGAGTATATACTGATAGATATTCTTACATTATACTTTCCGTCTAATTTTTGGGAAAGTCTTACTTGGCCATAGAGAACTAATTCTTCAATAATTACTTGCACTCTGTTAAAAGCTAGATTTAAAAACCTTTTTGAAGAGGGCTTTATACTAGCTAACATTAGATTGACTGCATGTAACAGATTAAAACAAAATAACCATGTATAACAAAATAAATCTTGGCTCAAGTTTCGAAATTCTAAATGTGGTAAGTTCAGAGCTAGTGGGATCAGTTCTCCATGGAGTCAGACTCCCCATTTCCTTTAATTTTGTTACTTTGCCAAAATGGTCATTCCATAGCTCATATGGCATAGATCCACGTGGCTTTTAGAGTAGAAAGAGAGGAGAGGGCTTTAATCTTTCCCTTTAAAGGTATTTCCTAGAAGTTGTGCAAAACCACTTCTGTTTGCACCTCCTTAGCCAGAATATAATCACATAGTCATACCTGGATAAAACTTAGACATTTAAATTACTTGTGCTTTATTTGGATTCATCATTTGCCTAAATCCAGAATATGTTACTAATGAAAATGGAAAGTGTTTGTCAACAGATGAATGGATTGAGAAAATGTGATTCACGTATCACTTCACACCATTGCTTCATTGTAATAAATATAGTATATAGCCATAAAAAAAGAGAAATCCTATCATTTGTGATAAACCTGGAGGTTATTATGATAAATGAAATTCTTTATTATTAACAGATTCAATATGCAATTTGAAAAACTTTTGTACATCATTGCAACAGAAGCAATATATTTTAGTTTGTTTACAGTCAATTTTACAGTTTACTCAGCTGTTATTTTAAATGTTTTATAAATATAGTTGCTTACTATAAATGATATGTTTAAAAAGTTCTTTTTATTTTAGCCTCTAATCCACTATTTTGTGTGGGTAGCAAACACATTGTTATTTTGTGTGTGATAAGTACTAAGTAAAAACAAGGTTATTTTTAAACTTCTGAATAAAAAATTCATATTTGATAATGGTGGGTGTTTGTGTATATTTTTAACATATTATAAAATATATATTTATTGTAAGTTGTATTTTTTATCTTCTTAATAGCACCAGAAGAGCCCCTGGAGGAGGAAATGGCAATCCACTTCAGTATTTTTGTCTGGAATATTCTATAGACAAGGAGCCTGGCAGGCTACAGTCCATAAGGTCGCAAAGATGGGGACAGGGCTTAGTGACTAAATAATAGCAGCAATAAAACACAAAATAAACGTCACTTCCTTCCCTGTTGATGACAAACTTTCAAACACAGTCTAAAATCATACCGGAGTAGGAAATGGTAATCCACTCTAGTATTCTTGCTGGGAAATCCCATGGACAGAGAAGCCTGGTGGGCTATAGTTGATGGTGTTGCAAAAAGTCAGACATGACTGAACAACTCAACAACAAACAAACCAACAACTAAAATTATATATATTCTTGACAACTGCGTCATGTCGTATCTTCTTTTAGCTTGCTTTTGACTAAAGTCTGTGTTAGTCCATGTTTCTCCTAAAGCATTGAATTCCATTACATATCTTGACTTCTTTAATATTTTGTATTTTTTAAGGGGCTTGAGAAACTTACGATAGTGAAGTTGTATCTGACTTTCTCAGTAGGTAGCCATTCCCTTCTCCAGGGGATCTTTCCAACCCAGGGATTAAACCAGGTCTTCTACATTGCAGGCAGATTCTTTACTGTGTGAGCCACCAGGGAAGCTCAAAATAGTGAAAGGAGACTATTTAAGATGCATTTTTTTACATTATTAAAGATGTATTTTTTAAGAAAAAAAATTTATACCATGCCATTTTTATAGTTTATCTGAATAAACCTTATGGCATCCAAAAATTAAGTATCAGAAATTACAGGAAAATACATATATAAAAGTTTAGAGGAGTGTGTATACCTCTGAGATGGAGAGAAGGCATCATTTAGAAGCATATGAGAGATCTTCATGCTATTGGTAATGTTCTTATTCTTAAACTGAGTAATGGCTTAATAGGTGTTCATTAGTTCTCTCAAAATTAACATAACTATTATATATATTCTATAATATTTCCTAATTTTGTTATAGGACAATTTTCAAAAAAAGGTAAAATTATGACCTTAAGGCTCATAGAAAATTATAAAATGTGTCAAAATTTTTATTCAATTTATTAGCAAAGGAGACACTCAGAAAGATATTCAGATCAATTTAAAGTATTTCAAAAGCTATGTATTTAATAAAGGTATGCTATAATAAGATTTTCTGGTTAAGATTCATATTTAAATTTAAATATCATAAATCACAACTCTTTGATGTTTTTTTCTTTCATGCATGCGTGTGTGCTAAATTGCTTCAGTTGTGTCTGACTCTTTTGCAACCTATGGACAGTAGTCCGTCAGGCTGCTCTGTCCACAGGATTCTTCACGTAAGAAGACTGGAGTGGATTGCCCTATCATTCTCCAGAGGATCTTTCCCACCCAGGGATAGAACCTGGGTCTCTAAAGTATCCTGAATTTTCCCCCATATGGTATTGTAAAGATATACCAATCAGATTTTTTTTCTTGTTTTGAAATTTAGAGGCAGTTTTCATTAACAGTTTTAAAAGTTTGTAAAAACAAGTTAAAACCAGAGTTGCAGAACAAAGTTTTATGTTTATACAAAAATATTTCACTTTACTTAAATTTTTCATTGAAATAATCTGAATAATTCATATTTGAATAGAGATAAAGCAAGATCTTTTCTTACAAGATTGACCTATAAGTATCTTTTTAAAATGGCAACCCACTCCAGTGTTCTTGCCTGGAGAATACCAGGGATGGGGGAGCCTAGTAGGCTGCCATCTATGGGATCGCACAGAGTTGGACACAACTAAGCAACTGAACTGAACTGAACTTATCTGTTTAAACGTGAAACAAAAATAAGGATATTAATAAAAAATAAATTAAAATTATCCTTATTTTTTTTCTTTTGCATGACTCTTGTCTATTAAACAGTTATTTATTGTGCTTTATACTAAGTAATATGTCCTTTTTCATACCACATGCCACTGTGAGATCTAAGGGTACCAACAGAAATGTGACAAACTAATTATTTTCTCTCATTGCATTTATAATTCAGTGGCAGACAGTAAATTACAAGTAAAATACATAATGGTACTTCAAATAATAAGTGCTACATAAAATTAAAAAAATAAAAATAAAATTAAGAGAGTGGGAAAGAAAATATCTAGGTATGGGTAGTTAGTTCAGTCACTCAGTCATGTCCAACTCTTTGTGGCCCATGGACTTCCCTGTCCATCACCAACTCCCAAAGCTTGCTCAAACTCACGTCCATCAAGCTGGTTATGCCATCCAACCATCTCACCCTCTGTCATCCCCTTCTCCTCCTGACTTTAATCTTTCCCAGTATCAGGGTCTTTTCAAAAGAGTCAACACTTCACAGCAGGTGGCCAAAGTATTGGCATTTCAGCTTCAGCATCAGTCCTTCCAATGAATATTCAGGACTGATTTCCTTCAGGACTGACTGGTTTGATCTCCTTGCAGTCCAAGGGTCTCTCAAGAGTCTTATCCAACGCCATAGTTCAAAAGCATCAGTTCTTCATGCTCAGCCTTCTTTAAGGATAGAGGGAGACCATTTTGGATTAAGGAAACAGTTTAGGTCAGGAAAGCCTCTTTAATGATGAAAAAGCCAGTTCTGCTAAAATCATTTGAAATCTGTAGTTGCCTTCAAACACATGATTTTGACTGGCATAAACAATAAAAATACCATGTTGCAATTTAAAAATTATGTTACAAATATATATCATGTCTGACAGATAAATTGAACTTATCTAATAAACTGTTCAGTCAAATTTCCAAGTAGAAAAGGCTGATGCTTCAATTCTGGTGCATGTATTTCAAAGTTATTTGTCAAAATTTAAAACAAAATATAAATTATGGCCTTAAAATATGAGTTTTAGGTATGCCACAGGTTGCAATATAAGATTTAGTTTAACAAGATTTTCAGATCAAGCTGCAAAGTTAATCACTTCAATGATTGAAAAAATGCTGCTAAAATCTTAAGATTGTATTTATCTGCAGACTGTGTTGCATAATTACCATTAATCTTTAGTTGGGTAAAATGAACAATTTCTCATACTATCCTTTTTATTGTTACTGAAGTGATATATGTGCATTTTAAATGTTTAAATTTTACACCATCTAAGTGGACACAGTGTGGAAAGTAAAGTCTCCTTTTTTGGCCGTTGCTGTAACATCAGCTCACTTTTGTCCTTTTCTGTTTCTAGTTTGTCTGACAGTTCAGTCTGTAACTCTAAATGGTATATTATATGGCTGTTCCAACAAGACTTTTTAGGAATTGAATTATATCCCCCCTCGAGATTCATATGTTGATGTCCTAATCTATAGTATGTTAAAAGAAAGAAACAGAGCGCTCAGTTGTGTCCAACTCCTGATCCCCAAAACTGCAGCCCGCCAGGCTCCTCTGTCCATGGGATTCTCCAGGCAAGAATACTGGAGTGGGTTGCCATTTCCTTCTCCAGGGGATCTTCCCGACCCAGGAACTGAACCCAGATCTCCCACATTGCAGGCAGATGCTTCTGACTCAACTACGCAGGAAACCCTATAGGATGTTAGAACGTCACCTTGTTTGGAAATAGAGCTGTCATTGATGTAATTAGTTAAAATGAGGTCATACTGAAGTAAAATGGGCCCCTAATCGAAGTACGACTGTCGCCCATGAGAGAAGTGGGCGCAGACACTTTGGAAGGAGAATATGCTGTCAAAACTGGAGTTGTGCTTCCACCAGCTAATCCCACCAGGAGTGTGAAGAGGGCCTGACCAGATCCTTCTAGAGCGCCTTCAGAGAAAGCATACATAGCCTTACACACCTTGATCCTGCACTTCTAACTTCCACAACTGTAAGACAAGTCATGATGTTGTTGGCCCTAGCAAACTAGTTCATGGTTTGGCATATTTATTGGTGTCTTAGAATATGCAGGCCCATGTAAGTTTCTTACATATGAAATGGTCGGGTAGCATCACTGACTCAATGGACATGAGTTTAGGCAAACTTCGAGATAGTGAAGGACAGGGAGAGCCTGGTGTACCGTGGTGCATGAGTTAAACAGGATGGAGTGACTGATCAGTAATCACTGAATACTCACCGTAGCCCTACTATGTACCCACTACTATTATCCCTACCATGTAAAGAAGCAGAAGAAGGAGAGAAGTACTCTTCCAAAGGCTACAATCAGTGTGGTTTCAGAGCTGCTTATTGAACTATGCCAACAGGACGTTGACGTCTTGACTCTTCAATGCAGTTAACTCTAACTTTTCACTAAAAAGCTTGTGGAATTTTGTTAGGTTAAAATAATCTCTCTTATCATAACCTGAAATATTTATTAATTTTAATTAATATTTTCTATTGTTACCTTTCTAAAATACTATATTTAGACCTCTACTTCCCATTCAGTTTTAGACTTTATTTCTCTACACTCTGTACAATGAAGAAAATAGTACCTCTCCATTTTGTTCCAACTGTTTTTTAATCTCCCAGTATCTGTATGTTCTATTATGTTTACATCGTCAAAGTAGTTACATGAAGTAAACTTATAACTTGATTAAGGCTACCTAGTTTTAGATATCATTTCCTATTTCATAAAGATTCTCTAAACTCAGTAATGTAAGTACATCATAGACATGTAAATATTATTGCATGTCACTAAGCATGTTGCTTCAAATTTCAAACTCAGATGCAGTATATTTTCGAACACTTTTTCAACCAATCAAAATGCTTAATTTACCTAATTCAAAACTATTAACTTTCTTATACATATTCTTTTCCAAACCCCGGTTTCTCCAAAGTTTCATATGAATTTCCCATTATTTTACTACTCAGTTCAGTTCAGTTGCTCAGTCATGTCCAACTCTTTGCAACCCCATGGACTGCAGCACACCAGGCCTCCCTGTCCAAACTGACTCTTGGAGCTTACTCAAACTCATGTCCATCAAGTTGGTGATGCCATCCAACCACCTCATCCTCTGTTGTCACCTTCCCCTTCTGCCTTCAATCTTTCCCAGCATCAGGGTCCTTTCTTATGAGTCACTTCTTCACATCATGTGGCCAAAGTATTGGAGTTTCAGCTTCAGTATCAGACCTTCCAATGAATATTGAGGACTGATTTCCTTTAGGATGGATTGGTTGGATGTTCTTGCAGTACAAGGTCTCCTTGCTATTCTTTGGAACTCTGAATTCAAATGGATATATCTTTCCTTTTCTCCTTTGCCTTTCACATCTATTTTGCTACTAAAACAAAACAATAATAAGTCATAAGCATCTTTATTTGATAAAACAAATAAGTCTCTACTGACTTCCTTTCAAGTGAGTTATATGACTCTTGTCCTGGTATCTTATTTCAATATATACATATCTGGACTATTTTTAATTCCGATATTTTTACTCCTCTTAGCTCTTATTTTAAGTCATATTTCAGCACTTAAGAAATGTATCTGGGTCCTAGCATATTGTCATTTATCTTATTTTATCCACATGCCAATGATGAGGCATATTATTTCAGGTGGAAATTTGTTTTTGTTAAGATCTTTGCAGGCCTTGCCTTTTTCTATGACTACTAATGAAAATCCTGATAAAATTTTATAGAACTTTTTTTTTTGTAGTTTACATTTCCTAGGCAGACTTTGAGGCATGCATTTGATTTTAAATAGTAGATTTTATAGGTGAACCTAAAGAACACTTGAAGCATAAAGAGTAAGCTGTACAGAGAAGGGAAGGTAGCCAGAAGCTTTGTTATCAAGTGAATTACCACCCTGGGTAACTGACGCCTACTTAATCCCACAGAGTACCCCTCAAGTTCAGCTAAGATGATATTCCACAAAGTGAATCCATCTGAGGAGTGAAGGTCTAGGGGGTCTATCCCGCATTTTTTTCCAGGCATCAGATATGGAGTTCACGGGATGTGGAACTGGATTTCCCGGCATGGGCACCAATTAGATGAGAAAATTCTCAGGCAAAGAAAGTCTGGTGCTGGCAGTTGGAAGTTGGGCCTGAGGCAATGCATGGCAGTGGTAGGGGTTGACCCACGGTCAGAGCAACCGCACGTGGTCTCCATTTTTGGTCTCCATTTTGTGTGTGCTACAATTTATATGTGTACGTCCACTGTCAGCTTGTACCTGTTTCCCCACTCCCTATGGAACATTTTATGATTTTATCTTTATTCTCTGAATCCCCAAATTGTAGGAGAATGTGTCTACATATTTATTTCTGAAGGCTCTAACATTTGACAGGGCCTTTAAAATAAAATACAAAGCCTTTCTTTCACTTTGTCAAAATGTATTTCACTATTATTGTGATTATTTCCTTGATTCCACTTTCATTCTTTTCTTTTTCAGAAACTTCTATTAGATAGATGTGGGTGAATTTCCTAAGCTTTATTTTCTCATACACATTGATTTTTTTCTAGACAATTTTGTTTTTATTTTCCATGACCCATTTCTTGCCTCCTGTTTCTTTTTTCATAGCATGTTGTTAGGTTTTGTCAGGGAGAGTTTAACAGGATTCCTGTGTGCTGTTTTCCATCTCTCATAAATCCTCTGTTCCTTATCAGTTCCTGGCAAGAGGAACGCGTGGAACGGCATGCTGCATCCCAGGACTGAGGTCATAGGATGACACGCATGCATGGATTCCCTTCAGTAAACATTCTCCTTAAGACAAAACTGCTTGGTCAAGACTCTCTTTCTTGAGATATGGATTGTCTTCTGACCTTATAACTATTGTTAATTCCTTGTTCCCTTGATAATGGTTGCTGTACTTTTGGTTTTGTGATCTTTATCATTGTCGATAGAAATTCTTGTACAACACCCTATGAATACTCACAGAAAGATCATTAAAGCACCCTTGCTCCACCAGAGGCTTGGGTCCCTGTATCGTTCTCTCTCTCTCTCAAACTTTTGGCCAGATTAATTCACATTAACATGAATACATATAAAATATAAACATTTTAAACTATAAAACAGAAAAATATAAACATTTAAAATATTTTTAAATTATGTAAAACTCCCCTTTATGTTTACAAGTTAAAAATAATGGCAGTGAAAACAACACAGTGTTTGGAAAATAAACACTTTCCAAAAAAATCTTTCTAGCTTTTGTGATATTGGTGCTTCAAAAATGTCTAGTTCTACTTTTCTTCTCTTATTTTTCTTTAATTAAGTAACTTTGTTTTGTTTCCTATAAGGTCATTAATATCTTCTCTCTTTCCCTGGCAGTTAAAATTTTTTGATAAATTTGTCTACATAGATGCCATTTTCAGTAATTTTTGGTTAGAATATTATATCTGTTGTAAAATTAATTCTGCCACTGTGGCAAAACAGTTAAAGACCATGGTTCCCAGCCTTGGAAATGTCTGCAGAAATATGGCAGAGAGGGCAATTAACAGAGCAACTTCTTGTACAAAATTCAGTATTTAAGTTAAACATGCAGATAATTTCTTTTGACTTTAAAAATCTGTATCAAAATTACTTACTTTCTGGAAAATAATCAATGATATTAAACGTAATCCTAAACTCTTGCCTAAATTTTGCAAAAGAATAATTAAATAAAGCTGGAATAATGTAAAGGCCATTGCAATTCTGTAAAATATATATTAAGGGATTATCTTTTAGCTTATTTTAAAATTTTAATGGGCTTTCCAGGTGGTGTTAGTGGTAAAGACCCCTGCCTGCCAATGCAGGAGACATAAGAGATGTGGATTCGATCCCTGGGTCAGAAAGATCTCCCTGGAGGAGGGCGTGGCAATCCACTCCAGTATTCTTGCCTGGAAAATACCATGGACAGAGGAGCCTTGAAGGCTACAGTTAGTCCATAGAATCTCAGAGAGTAGGACACATTTGAAGTGAGCTAGCATGCAGAATATTCTGTACCAATCATTTCCCAAGACCTTCCTTAACATATTTTCTAATTTCTACTTTATTTTACTTCAGATTAAAGTTCCATTTGATATTTGACACTAAAATAATTATTCCTAATTTCTTAATAATTATTTCACAAATCATACTATTGTTGTAATGGCGATTATAAAAAAGAAAAGATCAAAGATATAACCAAAGATATTTGAAGTTTGAGTATTAATGTTAAACAGAGATAAAAGATTTTTAAATATCGGTAAGATAACAAATATGAAGAATGAAATTATATATCTTCTAAAAGAAATAGGTTACTAAGAAAGAATTGCTACTGTTTTCATAGGCAATTCAAGGTAAAGAGAGGAAAAAATGTTATTATATATATAAACATGATCAATTAGAGATATTTTTCTTGTATGTTTCTTTGTGGTGGTACGGAATTATAGTTTAAATAAGAAGTTTGGATTGAATTTGTAGACACTGTGGCTTTTCTATATAAAGACTATTTAGTAGGGAATAATCAGAGGAGAGTTGACAGTTGAAACAGCAAAAAATTGTTCACATATAGGAACTGAGTGGAGATATAAAAGAGCATATATCAGAGTGTTAGAATGAGTTTGGGAAGTATAAATGATATTCTTCCAAGAATTATCTGAAGGAAGCTGATAAGGATTTTTCAGAGATGTAACAGAGAACAAAGAGATTGTTTTGGGATGAAAATCAAAGAAGGGAAAAATTTAAAACATGCTAAATATCAAATGTGACTAAAACGAGAAAAGAAACAATTGAATTTTAATAAAGAATGATTTTAATAAGAGGTGTATTATCATTGCCTTAATAAAGTGTTAATCAAGTAATACAAGAGAGACTACACTGCACAGAGTCCAGAGGAAACTGTAGTAAGAAAATACAGAAGCAATGGACAGAATTCTCATTGGAAAATTTGGGAAAAGTAGAGTAACAGATATATAGAAATGAATCATAAAAATGTTGGTGATCCTAGTCTTAATTCGAGCCTGGAAAAAGTATTAAGTTAACCAGAAAACTTAAGTGATAAAATAATAACTCATGATAGTCAATTTTTACACAAACTATTTCACAAATAGTTTTATAGGAACCATGTTAATTTTATCATACTGCAAAATTTTTCAGATCACAATATATGTAAGCAATCACTAATATACCAATTGTATGCGCACATGTAATGATTAATGAGGTTTTACTATCATTGCAAAAGGATCCTGAAGAAGGAAACGATGAATAAAGTTACACCACATGGGAAAAAAAAAAAAGTTTGAGTCATCTTAAATAGGATTAAAACAAAATCCACAAGATGCCACCTAGACAGCCAGCACCGTTTATATATATTGGAAAGTGATTTTCTCTCAACTTGTCTTAAATCAAACCTAAAGTTGTGGGTGCCGTATATAAAATCATCATTAATACTGCCTCAGTTTTAGGCATCTCAGTTTCCGTGGAACCAAAGGTTGGAAGAGTTCATCAAACAGTATACAATTCTCATGAAATAGTAAACTAGACTTCTTCAAATATGCAATTTTTTCTTACATTTTAATTATTTCACATGTCATATACACTAACAAAATTATGAAAGTAAAGAATCTGGGTCATAGTATATTTGCTCAAGGATTAACTGTTAACTCTGAAAACGTGAGTAATTAGTCAGTGATTTTCAACTTCAGATAACAGTTCCCTAGCAGGTCTTTGAAATGCATAAAGACAGCAGAAGAAATTCCCAATTCTCCTACACAGTTCAGTATGGATACTTGCTTGTCAGAGGTCAAATGATAGGAAAACCACGAGGCTCCATTCCTGGCACACAGTGGTGATAAGCTATTCTAACTCACTATAACAATCTGGGTTTCTTTAAACAATTATGAATTGAGCCTACAAATTTCTCCCTCATCTGTAACAGCAGGGCTGCTATGAAGTTACATAATAAAATCGGCAGCTGTTAGTTTGGCTGCAGGAGGAAATGTCTGAAAAAGAATTACATTTAAGCAACTTACTTTCAATGGAACTACTACCAGCAAATTTGTTTGGAGAACCTCTATTTTAGTCACTAAAAATAGTTTTAAAAAATCTTTTGACTTTCAAACATTCATAGGCTAGATAAATGTCTTTCAGTTTAGTTTGACTTAGTCTTTTCCAAAATGTATCTATGAGAAATTTTTATATTTAAGGAAAATTTTGTTAGCGTGAATGAAATTCACATACTATTCATTGTGAAGGGATCAAATAATTTCAGTAGATTCTTTCAGCAGTTGTTTTTAATGATCAGTTAATTTTTTAAAACATGTGAACTGGATCAGACTTTTGAAAGTTCTTTCTATGAGAAACTTGTGAAAAATCATCAAATTATTCACATTTTTAATGCCTAGGTTAGGGGAAGCACACTAACTGAAATCGTCCACCCTGGCCAGCACCATAGTAGCCATCTGCATGAGCTGTTTTACAACAAGAAGTCCTGGTAAGAAACACAGAACTAATAAACCACCACCAACCAGAAGTGTTCAGAAAAAGTCAGAAGGATACACCACATGTCTGACTACCTCCCAGAATCCTTGTCTCTGGCATCCATCTTGGCTGAAAAAGGTGTGCAGCACCAAGAAGGACTCTGAGTCAGAATGATTGGCTAAAGACAACCCAGAAACTAATCCTATCACCATAAAACCTGAGACTGCCAAAGGCAGAGCTATTCTCCTGGGTTCCCTTACCCTACTGCTCTTGACTGGGGTGCCCTTTCCCAGTAAAACCTTTTGCTTTGTCAGCACATGTGTCTCCTTGAACAATTCATTTCTGAGTGTTTGACAAGAGCCCAGTTTAGGGCCCTGGAAGGGGTCCCCCTTACTGCAACATCTATTCATGCTAGATTAACATTAAGAGAGGATCAGTTAGTTCAGTTCAGTTGCTCAGTCGTGTCTGACTCTTTGAGACCCCATGAATTGCAGTACACCAGGCTTCCCTGTCCATCACTAACTCCCGGAGTCCACCCAAACCCATGTCCATCGAGTCGGTGATGCCATCCAGCCATCTCATCTTCTGTCATCCCCTTCTCCTCCTGCCCCCAACCCTTCCCAGCATCAGGGTCTTTTCCAATGAGTCAACTTTTCGCATGAGGTGGCCAAAGTATTGGAGTTTCAGCTTCAACATCAGTCCTTCCAGTGAACACCCAGGGCTGATCTCCTTTAGCATGGACTGGTTGGATCTCCTTGCAGTCCAAGGGACTCTCAAGAGTCTTCTCCAACATCACAGTTCAAAAGCATCAAAATTGGTGCTCAGCTTTCTTCACCGTCCATCTCTCACATCCATACATGACTACTGGAAAAACCATAGCCTTGACTAGACTGACCTTTGTTGGCAAAATAATGTCTCTGCTTTTCAATATGCTATCTAGGTTGGTCATACCTTTCCTTTCAAGGAGTAAGCGTCTTTTAATTTCATGGCTGCAGTCACCATCTGCAATGATTTTGGAGTCCCCCAAAATAAAGTCTGACACTGTTTCCACTGTTTCCCCATCTATTTCCCATGAAGTGATGGGACGAGATGCCATGATCTTAGTTTTCTGAATGTTGAGCTTTAAGCCAACCTTTTCACTCTCCTCTTTCACTTTCATCTAGAGGCTCTTTAGTTCCTCTTCACTTTCTGTCATAAGGGTGGTGTCATCTGCATATCTGAGGTTATTGCTATTTCTCCCAGCAATCTTGATTCCAGCTGTGCTTCTTCCAGCCTAGCATTTCTCATGATGTACTCTGCATATAAGTTAAATAAGCAGAGTGACAATATACAGCCTTGACGTACTCCTTTTCCTATTGGGAACCAATCTGTTGTTCCATGTCCAGTTCTAACTATTGCTTTCTGACTTGCATACAGGTTTCTCAAGAGACAGGTGAGACGGTCTGATATTCCCATCTCTTTCAGAATTTTCCAGTTTATTGTCATCCACACAGTCAAAGGCTTTGGCATAGTCAATAAATCAGAAGCAGATGTTTTTCTGGAACTCTCTTGCTTTTTTGATAATCCAGTGGATGTTAGCAATTTGATCTCTGGTTCCTCTGCCTTTTCTAAAACCAGCTTGAACATCTGGAAGTTCGTGGTTCATGTATTGCTGAAGCCTGGCTTGAAGAATTTGGAGCATTACTTTACTAGTGTGTGAGAGAAAAAGTATGTAATTTACTGCATGTGTGGCCATTTTTTAATTTGTATGCTTTTGTATGTTATGCTTTGGAAGAATATATTTTGAAAATATGAAATATTATAACTAATTTGCCAAAAATTCCAAATGCAAAAAGTATACAGTTTTCCCACATATCATTTTGTCAGTTGTCTTAGGTAGTGATGGCTTAATGTTACCATATATAAAAAAATGAGAAGCCCTATTCAAAATGTGTCACTTGTAAATCAATGTAATGAATGAACTTAGAATATAATATTGTTTTTCTGGGTAATGTTTTCCAAAACATGAAATAAACTTCTGTATAGATAATTATCTGAATAGAAATTGAAAGGAGAAGCATTATCTCTGTGTATATATACATACATAAAATGTATAAAATATATGCAACATATATTTACAGGTATACATATGCTTACATTGTACAAGCAAATATATACACACTTAAAATGAAGGAAGACAAAAATGCAGTTTTAGAAAGAATTTAATTTTAAGCGCATGGGAATAGGTGGGAATTCTGAAAAAAAGGGCAATTTTAGAAGCAATTTATCTAGATTTACATTTAACAATAAGACTGATGGCTAATTACTTTATTCATTGGAATTGAATAAGGAAAGATTATTACTCCTTTTTATTCTTGGCACTTTAAAATGTTAGCAGACACACAGAGAGGCAGGATTCCTTAGTTCTAAAGGCTATTTGGATGTTTATTATCATTTTCTTCATCTAGTTTCTTCCAAAATTGCTAATACCTACAGTTTGAAAATTATGGGTTACATAGTAATGGTTCTTTCTTTGTGACACTCTTTTAGATTAAAATTGGAAATCATGATTTTAATCCCCTTTTTTCTCTGATTCTTAAATGCAATTACTATTACTCATAAATGTCAGTTTCACATGGATCAAAACCTATTTAAAAATACAGTACATTCAAAAGTGAGTGTGTCTTCTTTGTTCTCTCCCACATTCTGAACATTGTTAGAATTTGAGACATTTTGTTGTTTCTCTTAATCAATTTAAAATTTAGTCTTCTCATATGTGTCATTGAATAAGCCCATATTCAGTCTAAAATTCTCTTTAAAACATACCTTTTCTTTCCTACTGTTCTTTTAATTTTGCACATTATAAGCCTAATTCTCTAATCCGCAGGTTTACACAGAGGGTGGGGAAATAGCAATTCTCACCCCTGTAGGTGTAGGGCCTTTTTATGCAAGCTTGTTCTACCACTCAAGGCCCAGAGGATGTTGAGGAAGTGATGAGGGTTCACTGACAGAGCCATCAAGTCCAAGGCTCCGCTACATCACATCTTAGTGGGTCCAAAGTATGGATTGCCTGTATACACGATTGTCTGCATATGTGATGCTGTGCCAACAGACAATGGCTCAGTAACTGACATTTATGGAATTTATGGCTTGTAACAGGAAACTCAAAATGGTTTTGATGTGGAAATAGGGTTAGTCATCCCCTGCAGTTAGTTGTGACAGCACCCCATGGAGATGATAAGGGAAATAGGACAGTAAATTGAGTATGAGCATTTTTGTGCAGTCTTATGATGTTACATGGTCTTTCACTGAAGTCAGTATAACCTCAGGACAAAATTAACTTGCCTTAAGCATTGCATTATATTGAAAAAATTACCAAAAACAGTGCTTAAAATCTGAAAGAGCAGGGAAGCCAAATATATGTAGATTAAGGATGTATCTATACCGTTTCTATACTGTATTTATAAAGAATTTTAGTACACCATATCTGGGGTAAAGTTTTTTTCTTAAAGTTAATTTTAGTGACGGAGCATTTATTAGATATACTGCTTGAGAAAATGTGGTAATAGTTAATTTAGAAATCTTGCATTAGGACCTGAAGATTTTGAGAGAGACAAAATATAGGTGCTTCACTAGTTAATCAAAATATAAGAAATAAAAGGAAAACGGAGATGTAAAATTATTACCAACTTTCTATATATTCTTTCTTCTGGTAATGGGGATATGGGAAATAGATATTTTTCCTAAAATATTCTTATTTATTTTTAGTTCAAGCCTCCATAAAGTAGAGAGGAAATGATTAGTTTCATTAATAAGAAAATACAAACATTTGATTAGCATTTTTTTAAACCATTTCCCTACAAATTGCATTCATCTGTGTTAGTGTGATGCACACATCTGTGAAGCACCTGTGAAGTGCTATAATTGTTTTCTGCAATAGATCAGAGATAATACGGGTGCTCTGCAATCCCAGAATATCTGAAGCTTCCATCTGTATGAAGCACTCACATTCTAGTCAAGCACCCTGTTTCCCCCCATAACTATCATACTGAATCCTTTTGTTAGATCAGATAGATTTCCCATCTCCAAATTCCTTCAACTTTCTTCCTATATCCAGGAACAACGGCGGTCATGGATTCTTAAATTTCCAAGTACACATACAGTACTTAGGCAAACAGTAGTTTTAATTCATAGGTCTATTATCATAAATTGATCAGGAACACTATGAAAATTATGGCCTCATCTTCAGGCGTAGAAAACCACATATGTGGATGTCTAGTATTAGATAAGCAAAGTGGGAATTAGGAACAAACTGGGTAAGTGGTTGATATTACTGCTCTAAGCACTTGCTTCATCTGTACTGATTAAAAGACCATAGGTTCTGAGATGGCAAACACTAGATGAAGAATGCTTGCATTTTCTTAAAATATGACTGTGATACAGTTTTTTCATTTGCCTGAGCCAAACTTTCTTATAACTGGGATTTAATTTTTACAAATGTAAAATCTGTGCCAATGTTCAGTAAGCATCAGTTCTTTAGTCTCCTTTCCTTCCCAGTTCCAGATGTAAGTACCAAAATATGAGAACAAAACTGCTGTATTTGTATAATTTTGACAACATCAATATATTAAAAAACTGTAATATGACTTCACTGTCAGGAAATGTTAATATCTATCATATAGAAATATGTTAGTTTTTAATTTGGTTATTAAGAACTATAATATATAAGACATTGATGATGGATAGACAAATACAAATGAATCAATATTGTATTTCCAAAGGCATTGCAGATTTTCTCACTTTGGGAAAAACATCTACACTTATGGCATTTTGTTTCTAATTACCGAATTGTTTAATCATTGTCATTGTCACTAGCAAGATTTGCTAAAGGTAAAATAGACTAGGAAAGCATTTTAAGCTCTTTTGAAGTAAACTTTTAAGGAAAGAGCAAATGCAAGAATTATTAGGGTTGTGCTAATTGCAGACATAAAAATACTATTTGTTTTTCTACTGCAAATATGCTTTCTTTGCACACTTTCTAAACCATGGGGTGGTTCTTAAGTGGAGGAACAAAATATTTGCTTTACTGAGACCAGTGTGGCTTTATCACAACTGGTTTGAGAATATAATCAATATGAATTTGAACCCATTCTTCCATTTTGGTCAATTTAGATTCAGTTTCATTTCATTTTTACACTAGCCTGCATCCTTTTTTTTTTTTTTTTAATTAGTTTTGCCAAACAATGACATGATATCACCATGGGTTTACATATGCTCCCCCTCCAGAACCCCCAGGAAATCTCGCTGCACCAGCCCTGAGCATCAATCCTGGGCTGGTGATTGATTAGACATATGATAATTAACATGCTTCAATGCCATTCTCCCATATCATCCCACCCTTTCCCTCATCCACAGAGTCCATGAGTCTATTCTATACATCTGCGTTCCTTTTGCTGTCTCGCATGCTGGGTTCTCGTTATTGTCTTTCTAAATTCCATATATATGCATTAATATACTGTATTGTTGTTTTTGCTTCTGGCTTCCTTCACTCTGGATAATGGGCTCCAGTTTCGTCCATCTGAGTAGAACTGATTCAAATGAATTTTTTTTTTTTAATGCTGAGTAATATTCCATTGTGTATATGTACCACAGCTTTCTTATCCATTCGTCAGTTGATGGGCATCTAGGTTGCTTCCATGTCCTGGCTATTGTAAACAATGCAGCGATGAACATTGGGGTACAAGTGTCTCTTTCGATTCTGGTTTCCTCGGTGTATATGCCCAGCAGTGGGATTGCTGGGTCATACGGCAGGTCTATTTGCAGTTTTTAAAGGAATCTCCACACTGTTTTCCATAGTGGCTGTACTAGTTTGCAATCCCACCAACAGTGTGAGAGAGTTCCCTTTTCTCCACATCCTCTCCAGCATTTATTACTTGTAGATTTTTGGATTGCAGCCATTCTGAGCGGTGTGAAGTGATATCTCATTGTGGTTTTGATTTGCATTTCTCTGATAATGAGTGATGTTGAGCATCTTTTCATGTGTTTGTTAGCCATTTTTATGTCTTCTTTGGAGAAATGTCTGTTAAGTTCTTTGGCCCACTTTTTGATTGGGTCGTTTATTTTCCTAGAATGGAGCTGCAGGAGTTGCTTGTATATTTTTGAGATTAATTGTTTGTCCGTTGCTTCATTGGCTATTATTTTCTCCCATTCTGAAGGCTGTCTTTTCACCTTGCTTTTAGTTTCCTTTGCTGTGCAGAAGCTTTTAATTTTAATTAGGTCCCATTTGTTTATTTGTGCTTTTATTTCCAATATTCTGGGAGGTGGATCATGGAGGATCCCGCTTTGGTTTATGTCAGAGAGTGTTTTGCCAATGTTATCCTCTAGGAGTTTTATAGTTTCTGGTCTTATGCTTAGATCTTTGATCCATTTTGAGTTTATCTTTGTGTATGGTGTTAGAAAGTGTTCTAGTTTCATTCTTTTACAAGTGGCTGTCCAGTTTTCCCAGCACCACTTGTTAAAGAGGTTGTCTTTTCTCCATTGTATATTCTTGCCTCCTTTGTCAAAGATAAGGTGTCCATAGATGTGTGGATTTATCTCTGGGCTTTCTATTTTGTTCCATTGATCTATATTTCTGTATTCTTGATGAACTTTTCCTTATAGGATTCATGGATGTCTCAAATTCAAGATGTGATTTAATAGGTTTACATTTTGATATTACAAACTCAACTTCTATTAATGATAGATATGCTCATTTGAAGAAGCTTTTTGTAGACTTTATCAAACTATCCTTGAGGAATTAAATTTTCCTTAATATGGTTTACATAAATAATACATAAATTCTACCATGTATGTACATTGTAAACCAACCATCTAAAATATGTACTGAAGAATTCCAATTATAGATTAAAAATATATTATATTTGTAAATAGGACTCTACTACTAGTATTTTTATTTCTTTCTGAATACAAAAGGAAAGTTACTAAGTATAGCATTAACCTCTAATCACTGCATGGGTGATTAAGGTGAAACATGAATAAAAATGGGCTTCCCTGGTGGCTCAGACAGTAAACAATCTGCCTGCAATGGGGGAAGACTTGGCTTTGTTCCCTGGGTTGAGAAGATCTCCTGGAGGAGGGCATGGCAACCCGCTCCAGTATTCTTGCCTGGAGAATCCCATGGACAGAGCCTGGTGGGCTACAGTTCACGGGGTGGCAAAAAGTCAGACACAACTGAGCGATTGAGCACAGTACACCTGAACAAAAATGTGGAGTGTTTGAGACTTCTCAAGAAATTACTAAATTGAGTTGGGAATTTTTTTAGACTGTAGATGAAGTAGCAACACTCTGAAAGCCCTGCCTATTCACTGTAACAATTTTGGAAAATGTGGTTTACTAATGCCACACTTTGGTCATTCTCTTGCTGGGAATCAAATAAGCACTGCCTTTTAGAGCAATATGACCACTGTAGTATGCTGCTGCTGCTGCTGCATGCTTTCCAAATTTAACCATCTGTGCCTCTAAACTCCTCCTGTTTACACTGTCACTTGAAAAGACCCAATAATTTTTTTCCTATACATTTGTCTTGACTGTGAATCAAGACTTTCATCCTTAGTGGATAGTGTTTGAAAGACTACATCTGAAGAATAAATGATTTGAAATTAGAGGTTTTGTAGAAATGATTTCTAGAAAATGTAAGGAATAAGACAAAACTGTTACTGTACTTTACATATGAAGAGATACCTAGAATAAATTATTTACTTGAACTTGGGTAAGTGCACCATACTCAGTGGAGAAATAGAATAAAGCTATTTATTCTTTGAAAATTAACAGGGGACACTTTCTCCCTTTAACAACTTCATTTCCATCAGGATAGTATAACATTATATTTCTCATCTTCCTTCAGGTAGCTATTTTATGTCTTTCTTCAAAGATGCATGTGAGCGTGCCTTTTCCTAAAGCTACTGCTGCAGGAATCACACATTTCTAAGAAATTATCTCATAAAATTACTGCTCTATCCTTTCAGTATTTAATTGAGGCCCTGAAATTAGATCAGCTTTTACAAACACTCATTAGTGGGTCTAATTCTTTTTATAGGAGTAGCCTTCACAGAAGAAGATAGAATTGGCATAGTGTGCACATTTAAATTCTGAAAGGAATTATTCATATTCTTCTGAGAGAATAAAAAATCATTTCCTCTTCTTCCTTAGTTTTAATTCATTTCCTCTTTTGGTTCATGAACAGGACAAATTAGGTAAGATGTCATGGGAGAGAGGCCATGGAGACAAAGGATAGCCTCATTAATTGAAATTTTATTTCTTGCTCATTAATTATCTGGATGCTGTGCTACCTGATTTGAGAAAAGTAACTTCTGAAAATGTTGGGATGTCTTTGTAACATATTATTAACAAGGTTAAAATTGTAATTGGATTTTTGGTTACATGACCTTTGTGACTCCTGGCAGAGATGTCACACACTATAACTAGATAATCCATTGGAGTCAGAAGGATTCCAGATGCCGAGATGGCAATGAAAATGGTACAGCCCATGCCGCTGATTTTCAAAATCAAAAAAGCAGGACAAACCAGGCACAGTCAGAGAGGCAACGAAAATGAGTCTCCTATCTTCCAACCCACCACCTATGCATATTTTTTTTTTTTTGGTGATAAACCTTTATTTTTTTTAATGTGTAAACTCCTTTTATTTTTTTTCCCTCCCTTTTATTGTTTTTGTCATACAATGCCATGATATCACCATAGGTTTACATATGCTCCCCCTCCAGAAACCCCTCCCTCCCCCCTTCCTCCTCCCTCCCCCCCCCGGGAAATCTCGATGCACCAGCCCCGAGACTCAATCCTGGGCTGGCGATTGATTAGATATATGATAATTAACATGTTTCAATGCCATTCTCCCATATCATCCCACCCTTTCCCTCATTCACAGAGTCCACGAGTCTATTCTATACATCTGCGTTCCTATGCATATTTGAAGGAGTAATATAAGAAAAAATACTGATTTTTTTTTCGTGCTTAAATGAGATAATTTGATGAAGAATCATGGGATCTACTGCTATACATCTGAATTAAACTCTGATTAGATATTCTTGGAGGTAAGGGAAAGTACTATATCTAATACAAGTTACATAAAATATCATATCCCAATTCTGCAAAGCAACCAGGTTTTATAATCCCTAATGTCTGAATGTACTCTGAGAAAACATTTAGCTCTTGTGTGAGTGCTAAGTTGCTTCAGTCGTGTGCAACTCTTTGCGATGCTATGGACTGTAGTCCTCCAGGCTCCTCTATCCACGGGATTCACACTGGAGTGGGTTGCTCTCCTCCAGGGAATATTACTGATCCAGGGATCAAACCCCAGTCTCCTGAATTGGCAGGCAAATTCTTTACCATTAGTGCCACCTGGAAAGCCCCACTACCCTCAACTTGCAATGAGAATGTGATACCATGTAGAGAGAAGTATCATTTGTACCTTCTGTTGGGAAAGAGGAAATATGATCATAACAGGATGAATACTATTTGAGGACTTTACTATTTTTTTCCTAAAAATGTCAATTTTCTCTCATCTTATTTAGAGAAGTCAACACTCTCTATATTTAATTTACTCAGGGTAATTGCAGGACAGATCAAAAAGTAAAGAAAGCAAGTCTTCTTAATGTTTGCTTTCCAAAATGTTTAAGCTCTTGGGGGGATTTATTAAGTTTGAAAAATAAGTATAAACAAAGAGTGTGCATGCAGACATCAAAATAGTCAGTTCTCAGCCTTTCCTGAAACTGAGAACTTATTCTTGGTTGAAGACAGACAAGCTGATAAGGAAGAAAAACTTTTCTCAATATCATTGCCACTTGTGTGGCGATCCACATCAGGGCAGAGTATTTGACCTTATTATTTGACCTGAGGATTAAAAACTCTAGGCAATACAGTAGTATGATTAGCATATATTTTAACAAGAATGCTGCAGATGGATAAGTCTGTTGTTCTGTTGATAAATACACTCAGTAAAGCCTCCCATTTTGTCAGAGTAAATTCTGTCCCAGAGGAACCTTGGCTCTGAAGACTCTCTGATTAAGCTATGTGATCTATTGGTTTCTTCCTTTCAAAATTGGAAAACTAAATCTGCAGGCCACAGACTATTTCGCACTGCACTGAAAATATTCTAGCAAATTATAACTATATAGCTTATAATTACTCCTTTGTATACAAGCCTACCTCCATCAAAACATGTACTTTGCCTCAGCATTTCTCAAATTAAAGCTACTATCAGATCATATGTTATTACAGCATATGGATTTATATGTATTGACTCTGTATATATCTATATTTGGAATATAATTGTGCACACAAACATGAATACACACCCATTTTACATGTGTACACTATGTACGACGGTAAACAAGCCACTAAATGTATTCTATTTCCTTTTTAAAATAGGAGGCTGTGATTTTATTGATTATTGATAGATTTGGGGAACATTATTTTTAATATACAATTATTAAAGTTTTATTAGGTATCTGTGAATTGCAAAAATAAGCAATATCTTATGTATAAATTTTCTTTTTCACTTCATAATATACATAGTCAAAGGGTTCCATCTTCGTTCAAATGCCTAAATAATACACAATATTATAAAAGAAATAGTCATATTTCTTTTCCACTATAGTCTATAAAACATGCCAATTGGATACTATGCTTCTAATTGTTTCTAATTTCCTTGAAATTTTTTCCTTCTTAGTTTTTAGTTCAGAAGCAACTTGTGAATCTTCATTTGTGCTTACTCTCTCTAGCCAGTGCTTATGATTGCATCCTAACATTTTACCATGCTACAGATCAATGCATCTGGCTCTACCCATCATATTGCTACAATTTGTTTCTATGAGTTATAAAACATATGATTAATTTTCCGTATACTCTAATCACAAAATAGGAATAAAAATTTAAAAAATACCAGATGATGAACTAAAAAGACATAAATAGGTATTTCGATTATATATAGATAGTTAGGGGCATAAGCATTTGATGAGTCAAAATGAAGACTATATGCTCCACATATTTACTGTTCTAGAACTAAATCATCAGACATACACTTGCCAAGGGTTTTTACCACCTAATTTTGATAATATCTAGTATATCTTTATATCAATATTCAAAGTACTTGTATATAACCCGAATTCCCAAACACTGTTGAGAATTGAGCTTATTGCAGCTGTTCTAGTTGTTAAGTATCTCACTGACAAAGCCTGTGATTCATGTGATGGGAAGATGAAAAGTAAAACTAGTCCACTGAGTCATTATAAATTATAAATGGTCAGCAAATTCAAGAGTTCAGAGCTTTTGAAAATCATTTCAAAGGTCCAGAATTTGGAAATTCAGTGAGACAAAGAAGTAGGAAACTTGGGCTCTAGGACTGAGATTTGTTAGGGTAAGGCGAGAGGAGTGTTTCAGACCAGGGTATGATATTCTTTCAAAAATTTTTTGTTGGCTGTTATATTTTGTATATAAGTATTTTGAGTTTACAGAAACAGTTTGGGTAGATATGTATAAGGTAGCTCAATATTTTTCAACCATGTATCATGAAGTCAGTGTTTCTACATGTGCTTTTACTGTCTTAAAACTAAATTGCAAGCATTTAAATTAACTTCTAGCTTATGCATTCTATCAAAGAAGGTATGATTAGCTTAGAAATAAGTGCAAAAAACATTGCTTAGCCCAAAGTTATTAAGGTACAAAATCTGTGTGTATATATGTACATGTGTATACATGTGTGCATATAAGTGTGTGTGTGTATATATATATATATATATATATATATATACAAACTTGGCATAGTATTATTTACATAGTGATTCTATGGTCATGAATAATCACAGAAGAAAGGTTTCAGCACTATATTACTGAGTATGTTATTTGCTACTATTTTCTTATAAATATCCTTCATCTGACAGGACACATTTCAAGATAGTAAGAATTACTATAAAGAATAATAATAAGTAGTATCATATTGGCACAAGAATATGCAAATATAATTCATGCAAATATTGATAATTAATTTATCAATACAGGCTAGTGGAAAAAACATGATGTTTTCAATAAGGAGTGCTGGGTCAACTGAATAGTCCTAAAGAGGTGTAAATAAATAAACCTTCACTGAATAACTATATTGCATAAAATATTAATTAGTTGGATTGTAGATTTAAATGTAAAATGTAAAACAGTAAAACAAAGCTTCAAGAAGTTAACACAAGAGAATGTCATCATGGATCACTATATAAGCAAGGATTTCTTTATATGACACAACACCTCCCAGTAATAAAAACGTTTTACAAATTCAATATCTTAGGAATTATAAAGTTTTGTTTATTAAATGAACCATTAAAAAGTGAAAAAAATAAACATCAAGAGAGAGTATTTATTTCGGTACATACACTAGCTTCTTGTTACCAGAATATTCAAGAATTATGAGTTACTGACATTCCAGTGTTCTTGCCTGGAGACTCCCAGGGACGGGGGAGCCTGGTGGGCTGCTGTCTATGGGGTCGCACAGGGTCGGACACGACTGGAGCGACTTACAGCAGCAGCGACATTCAAGGACTTAATCATGAATATTCATAATTAAGTAAAAGAGAACTTGGGAAAAAAGAGCAACAAGTGTGAGAAAACATTATATAAGAACATACCAATCTTCACTAACTGTATGAAAAACTATTCAATTTCATTAGTGATCAGGGACATGCATATTAAAAGCAAGTGAATACTAATATAAATCCCCCTAAATGGCAAAATTAAAACAAAACAAAATAAAATGACAGATACTGTCAAGTGTTGCCAAATATGTGGCAATAGTAACTCTCTTACACAGATAAAGAAAATAAAAATGCACAAGTTATTCAACTATTACTGAAAACTTCGGGATCCAATCCACTTCAGTTGAAAATATACAAGCCTTACAACTTAACAATTCTGCCCATAGGTAGAGAACATATTTGTGCAAATATGGACAGGTACAAGAAGGTTCATAGCAACATCATAAAGAAACCAATAAGGAAATATTGGTGAAAATCCAATTTTCATCATTAGTGAAATGATAAATTCATTCATTATAATATTAAAACACAATTAAATGGAAAATACTTCTACACTTAACAACAGAGATAAATTTCATAAACATGATGTTGCATGAAAGCCAGATATTACCTATATCTATATGTACATTCTGGGGTTTATGTATAATTACATAAAAGTACTACACAGAATATATATGTATATATGAATGCATATGCGCTTCCTAGGTGGTTCAGGTGGTAGAAAATCTGACTACAACACAGGAGACTCAGTTTTGATCCCTGGGTCAGGAAGATCCTTTGGGAAAGGTAATGGCAACCCACTCTAGTATTCTTGCCTGACAGTGGAGACTGGTGGGCTATAGTCCATGGGATCACAAAGAGATGGACATAGCTGAGTGATTAACACACACATTATATAATATATAAATATGTATGCATAGTATGTATAAAGTAATGGTAAAGTCAAGATGATGATTACCTGTGGAAAAGGAAAGAAATAATTTGCAATTGAGAAGGGGCAAGATGGCAATTTTGTGGGCTTCTGGAATTATTAATAATTTATTTCTAGAACTGAGTCGTGCTCAGCTTATGGTAATGTTGTATTGCACATTTATTCTTCTGTCCTTTGCACCGCAATTGAGACATCCTCAGTCAGTTTACAAAAAATAATAATACTAAAGGGTCAGTTAGATACACATAAAAAAGGCCTGGGCAGGAAAGTGGGAATAAAGGAAGTGGACCAGAGAGGAAGGAGCAAAAGGCCAAGACAAAAGAAGAGACTGGATCCCAACCTGGTGGATGTGGCAGAGGGAAATGCTAGCAATGGCAAATGGCCTTAAAATCTCAGCCAGCATGGACAACTAAAAGTGTCCAATTCCTCTCTAAAATATGAAGAGTATGCCATTAGTTCAATTAATCAGCAAATACAGTTCCTTAACCTGATTGAATCAGAGAAGTTTCTGCTCTCAAGGGGCATTAGTTTTATGGGAGAAAGAAAGAGAGGTATGAACATGATTTCCAGCTGGAAGAGTCTCAGTGTTCTCTAGTCCTGGAAGTGGCCTGTGATGCAGAAAGTTAAGTTTTCAGTGACATTTAAATTACTGCAGAAATGGTGTGGCTTCACACCTGAGTGACATTTCAGAGATAAAGTTTACCTACTGTAGTAGATTCAGTAATATTTATAAATTTGACTATAACTATGAGTTCCTGGGCTTCCTTGGTGGCTCAGCTGGTAAAGAATCTGCCTGCAATGCAGGAGACCTGGGTTCGATCCCTGGGTTGGGAAGATCCCCTGAAGAAGGGAAAGGCTACCCACTCCAGGATTCTGGCCTGGAGAATTCCATGGACTGTATAGTCCATGGGGTCACAAAGAGTCGGACATGACTGAGGGACTTTCACCTTCATAATGAGTTTCTATGTTGCCATTTAAAACATAATTTTGAATTAACTACTGCTGCTACTACTACTATCACTATGAAACTTTAACTATTTCTGGCTGATATTTATTATTCAGAATTAATTCTTTTTTTAAATTTTTTTACTTTACAATACTGTATTGGTTTTGCCATACATTGGCAAGAATCCTTTCCCTCCTATGTACACTGAACTGTTTTAAGTGCTTTATGAGTATAAGTTATTTTAAATTTTACTTCAATCTTTTAATTGTCACAAAAGATTAACGAAGCAGCTACATTTGGTTTTCTATTTTAGAGATGAAGGAGCTAAAACCCAGAGAAATACCTAAAACTAATATATTCCACAAATATATCATTATAAATAATTCACATTGAAAGTCGAGTTTTAAAAATATATAGTGTTCTTCAGAGTCTAGAATATTAAGTACTAAATCATCTAAATAAAGAAACAAGCAATTCCTGCCAATCTGTTAGGCAAGAGTTTATGTACTCTTGTATATACTGTGATGTACAAGCCTTCTTAACCTCAAAAGAAAAGTGAACTCCTGGGTAATGAATTTTCTAGTTAGAGCCACATTGCTCTTCCTTACTTGAGTATGACATGAATAAACCTTGGAATATGTTTTCTATCTATTTTGATTGCCAATAATTTTATTACTATACACTAAATTCATTTTTCATTTTAAATATGTAGCTTTTGATAGGAAAATACCTACATTGAAAAAGATTCTCCTATAAGGTAGAAGAATCTGTGTCCTGTTACTTTACCTTCTGGAACTTGTCCATTGTCTAGTCTTGTTTTTTGTTGTTACTTTAATTATAAAAATGATTTAACATTTTTTGGAAGAAGCCTATTATATTCACCATGAAAATGTTTGAAAGAAAAGCTGCACCCATCATATTATATTTCACCTCACAGTTCTAGAAGACAGTAACAATAATTGTGCTATCATCGTGCTCTGCTGTAGCACAGTTCTTAAATGATTCACTTTTATGAAAATATATTTTTAAGACTAGTATGAACATTTTAAAAAGAAATAAGCATGACCTCATCTTCTTTCATTAAGCCTGTAAACCAGTACAGGGCAGAGAACTATTCTTAAATAATGCTATTTCATTTTGAACTTGATCTTCACAGGGAAGATTATAGAAAGGAAAGCAAAAAGCATAAGGTTAAATCTTATTTCTCACTACATAGGCCAAGATACAAATATGAACACCATGCACATCCCAAATGAAAATGCCATATCAAGGCAGTAATTCTGTCAAACATGAACTTGATCCTAATAAACACAAATACTGAAGGAACATAGTGTTTATAATCTCTTTCAATTTGTGATGTTTGAATCTATATTAAGCCCTTCCATTTTACTTTCTACAGGCAAGGAAAACTTTTCTGCAAATCTACAAGATAAACAGAAACTTGTAAGGAAACCATCACTTGTAACCCACAGCCACAGCACAGGCATATTAAGCCTGTTTTTTGGTGTAGATCTTGAGTTGAGAACATTTTTTATTATCTAGGCAGATGACACTGCAACAAGTCAATTTAACACTTTGGCCATGAAAAATCTCACTCTTTGATCACACTGTGATAAAAATAAGAAGTTCGGAGTTGACATTGTTCTGAAAAGAGAAGCTGCTATCATGCGGTGATTTGTATCCTTTGAATGTTTTCTATTTCCTCCACATCAACTTTCATGCTTTCTAAACAGCAAGAAAGTAGATAACTATTATTTAAAAGAATAATATTTAAAAGAAAGAACTGTGCATTTACTAACACAAATACATAAAAGTGACTTATCCAACTGGGTGATTATTTATGAATCTCTAATACAAATATAATATTTGTATTTTAGTTTCTATCCCAAGGAACTGGAACACTTAATGTTCACTCATCTTAGATTCTGTGAATAGTTCTAACACCTGGAAAAGTTTCTGGTCATCCAACTGCAGTATAACTAGCCTAATTCAAAGCCTCTAAATATCTTTACCAGTCATTAAGTTCAAGCCATCTCAAAAGATATGTGAAGTTTTTATCTTTCCCTTCTATCTGTCAGCATAAATTAATATTTGCCAAAATAATAATTGAAGCAGCTAATTAAAAAATTAAGGATAATAGTCAGATTTACAATAACTCATATATTTAAAAATACTATACAAATGCATTATAATTACTCTAAAACTTTTAATAACACTTCAAGTAAAATAAATTCATTTCCTTTCCATTATGCATTAGATCATTTGTTTCTCAGAGCATCTATCTGATATAAATAGCATGAGACTTTAAAGTTTATAATAAATGAGTCACCAATGTTCACTGAAAGGAAAAATGACTTGCCCCTTGTTGGGAACCAATTCTCCATGAGTCTCCTGCATTTCTGCTCATCTTCTGGGCAAAATGTTGGTGTGTTTTATTAAAGATTCTTTTCAAGGATGTTTGTATAGTAAGCAGCCTGTGATGAGATTTCACTATATTCTCACTAGAATGCATAAAATTGAAAACATTGAGAATACCATGGTTTGGATATGATATGGAGAATCTACAATCTGATTTTAGCACTGAAGACATACTGAAGCTGGGCATTTGGTTTGTTTCATGGTTTTCTGATATAATGGTTACAGCCATAAATGATTTTTAGCATAATATGACTTTTAACGGCAAATGATGTAGGTCTCTCTCTAAATGCTGTTATAAAGACTCTCTGGCTTTTGAGCTATTCCTTGAACTGATAACTGACTTGAATCTGTTACTCTTTTTTTTTTTTTAAAGTAAACTAAGTGTTGTTGTTCTTTAGTCACTAAGTCCTCTCCAACTCTTTTGTGACCCCCACAGGACTGTAACTTACCAGATTCCAGCAACTGCAAAATCTTTATCAAAACCACTGCTCTGTAAAACTCCAAGCACTACAGTTGTTGTTATGGGTAATAAAGTGTTGCTTGTCTTCACCCCAAATTCTTGTATTTTCTGCTAGTGCCCATAAAACTGTGGCAAGCTAACTTTTTATCTAGCAAATAGGGCAAATTTTACACCCTTGCCAGTCCTTGACTATTTTGGTGATGAAGATTTGTTACTGAAAGAGAAACACCTTTCTCAAACAGAAATAATGATGGCTATTTGGTAAAGGAGATATGAGAAAACCCCCTGAGATTCAGCCTCAAAGGTTCTTCCTCAAGTTGTTCACAAGGATTGGTAGAGGGACTTGCCTGCTAGTGAGTACTGAAATAGGAGTTGCTTGGATGCTTTCCTCCTGGTAGGAGAAGAGAGGGTCACAGGGGTCCCCAAAGATGAAGTAAGTCACATCAGCAATGAGGATATATAGCTTTGTATGAACTGAAAAGCTTACTTAATTAAGTCAAAGCAGACAGTGTGCTGCTCAAAATAGAAAGCAAATGTAAAATGTCATTGGTGGAACAAGACCACTCCATCCTTCTGGGCACCCTAATCACTCTTTCCATCTCAACAGTCTTTGAAAACTGCCACTGGGGAAGATAATCAGTGCTTGCAATACTGCAGCACTCAGCAGTTCTTGAGTTCCCAGGGTTACTGACGCTGTAATTAACATGTATGGCCATGTGGATCCAGTGACCATACATGACAGTGCAGTAGTTAAACTCTTTGTGCCTTTGGCTTGTGCATAGAGTCTTCCTAAGTCTGAGGCTTTATCAGAATGGTAATGGAATCTGAGAGGAAGGGAACTTCAGCACTGACTGTCAATTGTCCTCTATGGGGATAGTCATCTTGTTCACTTCTCAAAAGGGTTACAGAGTTGTGGAACAGGCACTGGGCTCGAGAGGATGAAGATATCACCACCTACTATGCTGTGGACAGATGTGCCCCAGAACCTCTCCTGGATGGGCCAGGCACACTGTATGGGGGACATTTCTGTTCTTACTGTCTGAGAACGGTTGTGATAATTTGCTAATAAATTCTGTGGGTGGCAAAAGAAATTCTTCAGGTGGCACAGTTTTTTCAAACTGGCACATGTGCAGTAAATTATGGACTGCTATGTCTGCTGTCCTGCCATACAACTCTAACCGTGCTTTGATTGGCATTCGTGCTAATCAAAGAAGAAAATACTGAAACTGCAGAGATAGTATCTATGCTTAAAGTAGCTATGTAGGTCTTCTCCAACCACACTCTCCATCATTCTTTTGGGTACATAAATGCCACCCTGACTGGTAGCATAGGCTAACAGGACCAGCTAGTCTAACTGGAATCAGGAAGTCCCCCTAAGAAGAATTAGACTCAATTATTCTAAAAGGAATATTCTCCAAGCCAGGATTCAACAGTACATGAACCATGAACTTCCAGATGTTCAAGTTGGGTTTAGAAAAGGCAGAGGAACTAGAGATCAAATTGCTAGCATCCATTGGAAAATTGAGAAAGCAAGAGAGTTCCAGAAAGAAAATCTACTTCTGCTTTATTTACAATGCTAAAGCTTTTGACTGTGTGGATCACAAAAAACTGGAAAATTCTTCAAGAGATGGGAATATCAGACCACCTGACATGCCTCCTGATAATCTGTATGCAGTTCAAGCAGCAACAGTTAGAACTGGTCATGGAACAACAGACTGGTTCCAAATTGGGAAAGGAGTACATCAAGGCTACATATTGTCACCCTGCTTATTTAACCTATATGCAGAGTACATCATGAGATATGCTGGGGTGGATTGAAGCACAAGCTGGAATCAAGATTGCTGGGATAAATATCAATAACCTTATCCTGGCAAATCCCATGGATGGAGGTGCCTACTAGGCTTCAGTCCATGGGGTGGTGAAGAGTCAGACGCGACTGAAGCAACTTAGCAGTAGCAGTAGCAGATATGCAAATGACACCACCCTTATGGCAAAAAGCAAAGAAGAACTAAAGAACCTCTTGATGAAAGTGAAAGAGGAGAGGGAAAAAGTCGGCTTAAAACTCAACATTCAGACAACTAAGATCATGGCATCTGGTCCCATCACTTCATGGCAAATAGATGGGGAAACAATGGAAACAGTGAGAGACTTTATTTTGGGGGGCTCCCAAATCACTGCAGATGGTGACTGCAGCCATGAAATTAAAAGACACTTGTTCCTTGGAAGAAAAGCTATGATCATTCTAGACAGCATATTAAAAAGCAAAGACATTACCTTGTTGATAAATGTCTGTCTAGTCAAAGCTATGGTTTTTCGAGTAGTCATCTGTGGATGTGAGAGTTGGATTATAAAGAAAGCTGAGCATTGAAATATTGATGCTTTTGAACTTTGGAGTTGGAGAAGGCTCTTGAGAGTCCCTTGGACTGCAAGGACATCCAACCAGTCAATCCTAAAGGAAATCATTCCTGAATATTTATTGGAAGGACGGATGCTGAAGCTGAAGCTCCAATACTTTGGCCACCTGATGTGAAGAACAGACTCAGGGGGAGAAGAGGACGACAGAAGATGAGATGGTTGGATGGTTCACCAACATGATGGACATGAGTTTGAGAAAGCTCCAGGAGTTGGTGATTGACAGGGAAGCCTGGTGTGCTGCATTCCATGGGGTCACAGAGAGTCAGACATGACTGAGTGACTGAACTGAACTGATTCTAAAAGGAACTGGAGCTTTAATGCATTTCATACAGGGAGTGACCATGTGGGAAGTACTCTCAACATATGTCCCCCATGCAAGCTCAACATGGGGAGCCCCAATAAGTGTGAACAGCACTTTCATTTCCAGTGTATTCTTTGCCTCCTAGGACTCTACTTTCAGTGTGAAAACCAGGCATTAAATTGCCCCTCTTGATTTTCATCTTATGTAGATTAGACTAGAGATATTTAAGTGTTTAAGGAAATACCACCTGAACTTTGGAAGGCACTTTTGCAGACTCGACTCATTGTCCAAAATTCGAACATATGATGGAATTGCCATAGACTTCCTCCTTGTAAGTCAAGGTGGAATCTGCATAATCCTCAAAACAAGTGGAAATATTCAGGACTACACTCATGTGGCTTTGTATGTTGAATAGTGGGGGTTTCATAAATTGGTATACCCAGGATACTGGCAGGCACTACTGAAGTCAGTACTGATGAATGGCCTCACCCTGATGCTTGTGACCTGCTGATTGCAACCTTAGTTCAATGTTGTCTGAGAAGAACTCAGTTCAGTCACTCAGTCATGTCCGACTCTTTGAGACCCCATGAATCGCAACACGGTAGGCCTCCCTGTCCATCACCAACTCCCAGAGTCCACCCAAACCCATGTCCATCAAGTCAGTGATGCCATCCAGCCATCTCATACTCTGTCTTCCCCTTCTCCGCCTGCCCCCAATCCTTCCCAGCATTAGGGTCTTTTCCAATGTGTCTACTCTTCACATCAGGTGGCCAAAGTATTGGAGTTTCAGCTTCAACATCAGTCCTTCCAATGAACACTCAGGACTGATCTCCTTTAGGATGGACTGGTTGGATCTTCTTGCAGTCCAAGGGACACTCAAGAGTCTTCTCCAACATCACAGTTCAAAAGCATCAGTTCTTCGGTGCTTAGCTTTCTTCAGCGTCCAACTCTCACATCCATACATGACTACTGGAAAATCCCTAGCCTCGACTAGATGGACCTTTGTTGCCAAAGTAAATGTCTCTGCTTCTCAATATCTAGTTTTGTCATAACTTTCCTTCCAAGGAGTAAGCGTCTTTTAATTTCATGGCTGCAGTCACCATCTGCAGTGATTTTGGAGACCAAAAAAAAAAGCCTGACGCTGTTTCCACTGTTTCCCCATCTATTTCCCATGAAGTGATGGGACCAGATATCAGATTCAATTTCAGCTCCAGCTCAACAGATAAATTAGAGTAACTCAGAGAGTAGTGTGCTCATGGCCAAACTTACCTAAAGTCAAGATGGTTTAGAAACATGATGTGGTTAATGTTGGATGATTCTCCCTGAGTCTCTTATGTTTCTGTTCTTCTAAACACAGACTTTCTTTCTTTTTCTTTGTTTCTGGATTATATTTTCAAGAATCTTTGTATACCAGACATTTTAGAAGGATAGTGAACAGTTTTTCTCTCCAGACAGAGGACAGATTTGTTTTCTGATGAAACTAATAAAAACAATGTCTCCCTCCTGGGCATTGACTGGCCCATTTGCTAGCAACCATTCTACACAACTGGGAAGTTTTCTTAGCTGGAAGTCATTCAGCTGTGATGTAAACTCACTGCATGTACAGCATCCACCTCAACCACTCCACACCCTACCCATTGAACTGGGGGTAGGCCAAGCAATACAAACATAAATGACATGCTGCCTGGTGTTCTGAGTAAAAGTCTTTTTTATACCAAGGTATATATTTTCTGCCAACATACATGAGACTGGGCAGCTATACTGTTGGCTTGAAAAAGTGAAGTCGAAGTGTTAGTTGCATCTGATTTTTTGTGACCCCATCAAGCTCCTCTGCCCATGGAATTTTCCAGGCAAGAATACTGGAGTGGGTTGCCATTCCCTTCTCTAAGGGATCTTCCTGACCCAGGGATCAAAGCCGGGTCTCCTGCATCGTAGGCAAATTCTTTACTCTCTGAGCCACCAAGGAAGCCCACAAGTAACAAACCTTATACCCTTCACAGAGCTTGATACCCATATCCCAAGGAAGCAGGACAGAAATCAGGTCTCCTATTTATCAATAATATGTTCCTTATGTACAACCATGATTTTTATTGTTACCCCTACAGTGCCCAAGGAGAATATATAGTCTAATTGTAGTTTTTGATAGAATAAAAAAGTATTCCATGCACCCTCATTTCTAATGTTTACTTAAGATATTTCTTTTTCAATGAAGATCACCATCTGGAGTTTCACTGAAATTATGTTTTCCTGTAAGAAAAGTTCACCATGCTAGTGTTGATCTTAAAATTGGAAAGCTTATTTTTCTATTTCAAATTTAAACTTAGAGATTAATCAGCAACAACAGGGCTGTAGGGGAAAACAGCATGCTGAAGTGAAAGTAGTTTTGGTTCTTTGAATTATAGGGATTTACTTTGTTACAAGATTTATGTACAACCTAAAGCAATGCACATTAAAAAAATATTTCCCAGTTGATTAATCGGCAGTCTTGGGAAAAAGCAATGCAGACTTGAAAGCTTTTGATAAAAAAACTTTGAAACATTGTGTTCTGGATTTATATTTTAGAATTCTAACAGAATTCAAGGTATGAAATTCTCATAAAATTTATAGTAGAACTATTAATTCTTATAATTTGCATTACTATATATGTCAATATATATTAAATGATTAAAACAGTATTGAGTTTATGACATGGGATTCTACTATTATTACATATTAATAATCATCATGTAAACAAAATAAATGGCTACAGAGGCTATTATTGGTGTATATAACAATTCGTGTATAAACTTGTTTCTTTAAAAAGTATAAGTCAAAACTGAGGAAAACTTTAATAAAACTAACCTGATAAAATACATTTTATTTATTTTTATGGAAAGTTGGTCTAAATCAGCATTAGTCTAAATTATAAACTAAGCTTAACAAAGCTATAAAATAACTGTTTTACATATATATATATATATATGCATTAGCCAATCTAAATAAATTCAGCCATATATTGATTTAAAGAGGCCCTTAGATACCTGGAGTTAATTTGAAAATGAGTTCAAGTTCTTGTTCAAGATGACCATGTATGATGACCATTAACTCACCTCCTCCCAAGGGTCTACAGCTACACATGGAACAACTTCCTCTTATTAAAAACCTAATGGCTGGCTGAGTAATGAGTACACATTGGGCAAATGAAAAGAAAATCACATCAATGTGGGTATGAAAGGCTAGGCCACAATAAATGTCATGTATGATATTATCATATAAAGTCATATGTGACAAACCCACAATAAACATCATTCACATTGGTGAAAAACCGAAAGCACCTCCTCTGAGATCACTAACAAGACAATGATGTCCACTCTCACTACTAATATTTAACATAATTTTGGAAGTGCTAATCATGGCAATCAGAGAAGAAAAAGAAATAAAAGGAATCCAAATTGGAAAAGAAGTAAAACTGGCCCTGTTTGCAGAGGACTTGATACCATAACAGAAAATACTAAAGATGCCAGTAGAAAACTATTAGAGCTCATCAACAAATCAAGTAAAGTTGCAGAATATAAAATTAATACACAGAAATGGTCTCTTGCATTCTTATACAATAAAAATCAAAGATCAGAAAGAGAAATTAAGGAAACAATCCCATTTACCACTGCAACAGAAAGAATAAAGCACCTAGGAATAAACCTACCTAAAGAGGCAAAAGACCTGTACTTAGAAATGTAAACAGGTGAACAACCTTTACTTTAAAGTCTGGATGCAATCAGCTGCCTCTGAGCTGCACCCTGTAAGATACTGATGAAAGAAATCGAAGATAACACAAACAGATAGAGGGATACAGCATGTTCTTAGATTGGAAGAATCGATATTGTGAAAATGACTATACTACTCAAAACAATCCTCAGATTCAATGTAATCCTTATAAGATTACCAATGGCACTGTTCACAGAATTAGAACAAAAATTTTACACTTTGCATGGAAATATAAAAGACATTGAATAGCAAAATCAATATTGAGAAAGAAAAACAGACCCAGAGGAATCAGGTTTACTGACTTCAGGTTATACTACAAAGCCACAGTAGTCAAGCCAGTATGGTACTGGCATAGAAGCAGAACTATGGATCAGTGAAACAGGATAGAAAGCCCAAAGATAAACCCACACACCTATGGTCACCTAATATGTGACAAAGGAGGGAAGAATATACAACGGAGAAAAGGCATCTCTTCAGTAAGTGGTGCTGGGAAATCTGTACAGCTATATGTAAAGGATGAGAAGGCACCTTAACACCATGCACAAAAGCAAGATGCTCTTAAAGGACTCCTGTGCTCAGACTCATCTGGCCTGGGGCCCAGCTCAGAGGCAGCTGATTGCATCCAGACTTGGAAGTATAGGATGTTCACCTATTTACATTAACGTGTAGACCCGAGGAGCATGGGATGTAATTTAACATACACACCTGGTGGAACCCTCTAAGGGACAGAAATTTCAGTTTACCCTTCTAGGTTAAGAAGTTTCTCTATTAGTTTTTACCTGTTCTTTGAGGTACCATGCTGACCCTCTTGCAATCCTTTGACACTAAATCAGGCTTTTTAAAATGTAAATCTGATTATTTCATTCTTCAGCTGCAAATATTTCAATGACATCTTTTTTTTTTGTTTTTTTTTCCTGAAAAAAACAACACAAAGCATGACTTAAAAAATATTGTAATCAAACTCTACTTATTTTTTCACATCTGTTACCACTCCTCCATGTTCAGAGATACTAGTGTGTTTCACATGTTCCTCACTCTGCCTAGAATGGTCTTCCAGACTTGAGTATTGCTTTACTCACTTTTAATATCCACTCCGCTCTGAAGCTTTTATCTATCAGACAAGAGTTAGGTACTCTTTTGATATGTTTTCATTGAATGTTGTAATTACATCCATCATGTGATAGAGTCTATTTAATTTTTATGAATAGCTTCTTAGGCTACCAAATAGCAGATGCTCAGAAAAAAAAAATTGGTAAATGAAAAAAAGTGTAACTAGAAAAAATTATAGGTAATAATTATTACCAGATTTATCAAGTGATGCAGATATATTGAAATGTTAACTAAGTGTGGGAGAACTTTGTCTCCAGTATATAAATCAATATATATTTTCTTTTCTTTATGATCTTACAGTTCTTATTAGTAGTCATCAATAAGTCCTGGTGTTTCACATCAAAATTACACCATCTCCACTGTAATGTCAGTGATACTCACATTTTTCCAGGTGAATGGCTAGTACTTGGATAGTATTTCTTACTAAAATAAGAAAGAACTACATTTTTTTCAGCAACACTTTTGGCTTTATAGTTTTAAAAATTCAGAAACTGAACAAATTTTTGGCAGATAGTTCTCTAATACAACAAAGAAAAAATTTTCCTTAAGACAAATACTTCAGTGATCATGAGAAAAAATTGAAATTCAGGACTTTCTTTGGTTCTTACATTTACCATGGCAAGGGAGTCATTTAAAGAATATTTTACATAGTTAGTGCTAAAAATATCAATAGGCTAGCAAATTATTCTTACTGAATGCTTTCTAGAACTTGATAAGTTAGAGCCCTGTAATACTAAACTTTCACTTCCCAAAACTTATCAAAAATGTTCATATTTCAAATACCTTCCTTCTGCAAGGAAATTAAATTAAAGACACTAAACTATTATTTGAGTGCTGTGCAGGAATGCTAATGCATCAAATGTGTAATTCTTTAGGGAAAATCTCAAAGATAGCAAGTAATTAGATTGGCATTAATGGCCAGCTAATGAAAATTTAATATAAGCTGAAAAGCAGGATATGAGGAAATTGTGGTGAATTATATTTAAAAAATGGCATATTGTTGCAGTGTTTTATTTGGTTAATGTGAATGTTTCATTTCTAAGGTGGTAATTAAACCAATACAAACATTGAGTTAATGTACCTGGTTCTTTGTAACATTATAAATTTTCCAAAGTCTTAAATTTTTAGAAAAAAATCTCTATTGAAGGGCACATCAAGTAACTTTAAAAATAATGGTTTTATTTTTCTGATTGTCAGTTTTTGAGGAGTGGATAGAGATTTATTATGCTTTTCATAATAGAGACTTTTTGTTGAAAGAATGCTTGTAACCTAAGCATTCTTCGCCAAATCACTTTGATATTTATCTTTGCATGTAAGACACATAGAACATCAAACCAAAAGGTTATGAGCTGAGCAGATAGGTATCTTATTATTAAGGAAGTGTTGCCCTCCTTCTGCTTTAAGTAAGTCTGCATATACCCTACCCTTCTAGATGCTTCTCTTCTTTCCCAGTGCTGGTTCAGTTTCATGTCAGTCATATGTGTGACAGGGACTAAAATTATTAGCACCAGTGAGTTTAATACAAGATCATAATTTAGCATTTAAGGGCATGATTTCTAGAGTCAGACATGAAGGTAAGCCTTCATGCTTACTGTGGATCCCTTGCAAGTTATTTAACCTCTGTAAAGTTGAATTTCCTCATCTGTAAAATAGGAGTAATAATTATACATACCTCCCTGGGTTACTGTGAGTTTAATGAGTTGAAGAATGCAAAACAAGCAAGAAAACTTTTAGTGGTGAGTACATCTGATCACAAGCTCTGCTTATTCCTTATTCAGGAGGATGGTATTGCTTTTCTACCTTTCAATTCTCCATAAATATTCCTAACCCCAAATTTCAAACATAGATGGCATGTTTTATTTTTTCAGGGTCTCATTATGTAGGTTGAAGTAATGAGTGAGAGGGGATCTGGAGAGGCCAGAGGAATTCCACAGGAAAATGTAAAGGAAGAGAAAGAGGGAGGAAGAGTCCAGAAGGAACTGTATGAGAGATTAGTAGAGAAATTTGGAATATGGGTAAGCAAGATTATTTTTTTGGAAACAGCCACATTGCATGTGAAAATTATTACTAGAATTGGAGAGGTGGAGAAGGGCAGTAATGAAATAATTTTCACTGAATAGTAGAGATGTCCTCTTACTTAGATACTTCCTTTTAATTTCAAAAAATAAATTATCTTATTTTTTGTTGACCGTTCATTCTTTGAATGAAATACCGACTCAAAGTAAGAAGTTATTCCAACTTGATGAAGGTTACCTATACCTATATGTATTATATTCAATCAGTAGTTCTGCCTGTGAAATCTCCTCATTCAAAGATAAACTGGAAAAAGTCTACAGTTACAATATACTGCTATTTTTCAAGCAACCAACATTTTTATCGGCTCCTCTAAATCTTAGCAAGGCTGTAAGATTGAGAAACTCCCTCCTTTCTATTATAAATATCTGATAAAATCATTGTAATTTGCTGGACTAATGTTTCTTTGACTCTTTTTTTTTTTTTTTCTTCTGTAATGAGGCCAACACTTGAGAGACTACTCAGGACTTTTCAAGGAACAGATCACATGGATTCAACCTGAAAATATTTTCCCACTGAAACGGACGTCTTGATTATGCTTCTTCTCTGTGACATAGGCAAATAATTCCACTGGCTACAGCACAAGTTTGACTATGCCTAAAAGCATTGTAGGGTTACACCTGCAATGACATGATTTAGAGTCTAAATTACATAGTACTTTTTTTTTTTCCTTGTCACATTTGCATGTTCTTATACAGAATTCTCAGTCTTAACAGTGAAAGCAGTACAAGCTTCAGTAAGAAATATTTCTGAATGTTAGAATTGCCATTTCAAAAGAGAGGGGTTAAAGAAATGCATTGCTTAAGGAAGCAAGCTTCTTGATTGTCTTCTCAATACATAGCACTGAAAGACATTATCCACAGGAAGAAGGGACAAAAGAGAACAAACTAAATTTTGAAATGTACAGAATTCATACTTTGGGTCCTTAGAAGCATACTGTTTTTCCTCTTGACGGTGTTTTCAAATATAAGTAAAAACAACATAAACATCCTTTTATCATTAAATAGGGGCTTCCTGGGTAGTTCAGCTGGTAAAGAATCTGCCTGCAATGAGGAAGACCTGGGTTCAATCTCTGGGTTGGGACGATCCTCTGAAGAAGGGCATGGCAACCCACTCCAGTATACTTGCCTGGAGAATCCCATGGACAGAGGAGCCTGGTGGGCTACAGGCCATGGTCAGGTTATTAAACCTAAAGACATCTGTATGCATTCATAGAGCCTTAAGACTACAGGGAACATTTTATCCAATAAAATGGCAATTTAAAAGTATTTAATAGTAATTTTATGTAGATCAAGTAACACTAGATCAGAGTTACAGAACTGTCTAGGATTCTTAGCACATTTATGCTATATGCTAACAAATCAAACTGCTTTGTTACTGGAGATGGTAAGGCCTTCATTGGTGTAAGAATCTCTACAAGTCTTACTGCTAATATTGCAAGGGGCTTAGCACAGAAAGCCCTAGCAATGGATATAGAAATGTGTGTAAAATCTTCTCAGTACTCACAAGGCCACAGTCAGTATATATGGTCTAGCTACCTTAAACATAGACCCATGCGCACACACACAGTTTAATTTGTGGTTTCTATTATGTTCTATTACTATCATGATGGTCCCCAGCACTTAAATTGAGTACAGACATTTTATCACTGCAACTGAAGAGTAAGAAAATGGAAGCAATAACAATGAAATGTAGTTCAATTATAAAAATTCAATAGATTATAAAATATATGTGACCAAAACAAATCGCTGAGGGGAATAATTTGAAAACTATAACTGAATGTTATACATATAATTTGGCATACTACATTAAATAGAACAATTATATACAATCTCAAATTAGCAAGAAATTAGCTTAAATACTGTATTACATGTTACACTTCATATATTATTTTATATTACAATATTTGTCTTTATAATGATTTGAAACCCAATTATTAAAAACATTTATTTGAATAAAAAGAGCCAGAGAGGAAGTCTGACTTAGACAAAGCACTTACTTTTTCTGTCCTGCGATCTCCTTGCCTGCCCTGCACTCTCAGTCAGGGCCTGACCTTGTGACTTGCTTGGGATAATGTCATTTAGCAAATGTGATAGAAGCAGAAGCCTGACTAGTACTTGCAGAGGGCTAGTCCTCTCTTATAGCTCTTCGAGCTTCTGCTACCATGAAAAGAAGCCTAGTCAGGCAACCAGACCGATGAGAGACATATGAACTGGTGACTCTATTTACCTGGCTGAAAACCTGCAAACCATTCACATGAGTGAGGCCAAACTGGAGTATCCAATAACCAAACTATCAAACTATCATGCAAGAGAAAGCCCAGCAAAAAGGAAGTCAGCTAGCCCAATTTCGAATAATTGCCAAAAGAGCCTACAAAATTATGATCTAACTAAATGGTTGCAGTTTTAAGCCACCTTGTTTAGAAGTGGTCTGTTACACAGCAAAAGCTACTCACACAAAGAAGTACAAACTAATACGTTAGGGATTGTTTAACTGTGTTATGCAACATGCTGAAAATGGATGGTTGTAAGGCAATTTTAATGATTGTAGATAAGAACCATTATTTATGTTTTTCACTTAGAATGCATTTAATATTGTTTCAGTTACCTTACACATATGAACACTTTATATTCATAAGTCAACCTGATAAAATTGTAGTATTTTTATCTCTCTCATTTTATATAGGAAGAAACAGAGAATAAATCAGTTAAACAAGATGGATGATTGATTTGAACTGAGGCAGTCTGGCTACAGAAACTCTACTCCCAAACATTGTATGGTTTCTTGTGACATACTCACAGTACACTGTAGGGTGATTAAGACAGGAAACAAAATATTATGCAAATTACAACTTACATTTTGGTTTAAAAAAATTAATAGCCTGAGCAGACTAGACAAGGATAAGAAGTGACATGAACATTAGTTTCTTATTGTTCTTGTTACAAATTACCATAAGTCAAATGGCTTGAACAACACAAAGTTATTATCTTACAGTTCTCTAGGTCAGGAGTCCAGTACGTTTCAGTAGACTACAATCAAAGTACTGGTAGTATTTCTTTGGGAGAACATAGCAGAGAATGTGATTCCTGCCAATTCATCACGTTGGCACTATTCACTCCACTTAGGTTGTTGGACTGATGTCCTTGTTTCCTGGTTGGCTCCTAGAGACAGCTGCATTCTGTTCCCCACTCCCTTTCCTCCATTTTCAAAGCCAGTGATGACAAGTTAATGATTTTTCATGCTACATCTCTCTGATATGCTTTTTTTTGTTGTCGTCTTCTTAAAAGAATTCATGTGATTAGATTGGGTCCACCAAGATAATCTAGCATAATTTCCTTATATCAAGATATAAATATAAATGTATCTCATAAAGATATATACCCCAAAGCTAACAACTATAATTTCTGAATGCTTTCAGTTTGTAGGTGAGTTGTGTTTGCTTCTTTCAGTTTAATAGAATTATCTGATATTCCCAAAGGGAAATTTATTACATTATTTGTATAAATAATATTTGTACTCATAGTACATTACCTGAACAATATTTAGGGTATGTTTTTCAGATACCCCAATTTCTTTATCTTTTAAATATAAACAATATTATTTAATTAAATTAATATTGCTTGAATATCAAATTCTTTATTTTATTGCTATAGTCAAAATCATTGTGCAATATGGCACAAAACCGGACTTATTTTCAAGTCAACATACTTACAGGTTATACTGCTTTTCCAGTAGTCACAGTTATTAAGAATTAGGAGTTTAAGTTATTCTGATTTTTTATTAACCTATTATATTATTACCATTTATAAGCTTCTCATGAATAAAGTTAGTAATTCTTCTTGAATATCTTTTTATTTCCTTCCAGAAACTGAGTTCAGTTCCTATAGAAACTTTCAGAAAACTAATATTTTCAAAAGTTTTATCAAAATTTTGGTGTCCATTTATTAAAGTGGTATTGTGACATCATTGACCTTTTAAGCTCTTATTAACTCATATTCTCTCTGTGTCTCCCCGCTTTTTCCCTCTCTTTGTTCTTTTCTATCCCATATCCTGTCCTTAAAATGTCTCTTTCCTTAATATCTCAGCACTCTTGGATTCATATTTCCAACTCCATTTCCTTTTTATTTGTTTCTGTTATATTTGGGGGCCTTCAATGACATATTGTGAGTCTTACCTAACTCCCACAGTATTGGCATTCTGTACACATGACACATTACAAATCATATGTGTAAAGGAATGGCAAAGAATGTTAGACAGGCACATTGCACATATTTCTGATCACATGCACGCTTCATTGTTCCATCACACATCACTTGCAAAAGTCAAATTAAAAAGTAACATTGTTAAGAATTCTATGATGGAGACAGCAGTGCACAGAATTATGGGCGGTGTCTTTCTTAGCACAGGCTCCATGTGAAAGCACAGCTTGTTCATCCATGAAGCCAGCCCTGTCTTCCTGCTCCCATATCATTCTCCCCATTTTCTCATTTGTGTTTCCTGTGATTACCTCCTGAGCAAATTAATTGCATCCCAAACCTTTACTTATTTTAAGGAAATCATACCAAAATGCCAATAGTATTGGTGATCAAACTGAAATGTTGGAATTAGTCAGAGAGCACCAAGAGCCCCACACTGCTCGTGGCAAATCAGGTCAAACTGTTAAACTGATAATGTATGCTAAACTGAAGCATCACAGTTACTTAGACCCTCATTTTCAGAGACAGAGAAGGTGATGGCACCCCACTCCAGTACTCTTGACTGGAAAACCCCATGGAAGGAGGAGCCTGGTGGGCCGCAGTCTATGAGGTCACGAAGAGTTGGACACGACTGAGCGACTTCACTTTCACTTTTCATTTTCGTGCACTGGAGAAGGAAACGGCAACCCACTCCAGTGTTCTTGCCTGGAGAATCCCAGGGACGGGGGAGCCTGGTGGGCTGCCGTCTCTGGGGTCACACAGAGCCGGACAAGACTGAAGCGACTCAGCAGCAGCAGCATTTTCAGAGAATGAAATCTTGTGCAAGTAGAAAGGAAAATGTTTCATGCAATAGTTCAAACATTTGAAACATATTGGTACAATAGCCGTTCTAATGATATTAAACTTGGCTACATATTAATATTATCTGCTGAGGTAGGGAAAAAAGAGAATGACAGACTCATGTCAGGGGACTAGCATACTGCAAGTCAGAAATCCTTCAAGCAAACTTTAGTGAGACCCATATATTTAGTAACCAAAGGTCAGATTTCGCTGAAAGTTAAACCCATGTTTTGATTTTAAGAGCTGTAGAATCACCAAAAAATATTAAATTTACAGTCCGAGAATGTATTCAATGAAAAAATTAAGCCCTTTATAGAGAAGGACTGGGAACTGGAGACCCAGGGAAAGACACTGGGTAGGTTCACTTAAATGTGAACTTTAGATCTCCCTGAACCCTCTGAGTGGATGGAAATGTGTCCTCATCTCTTGCTATAGAAGGGGAAATTTGCCTGAAGATCAAGGACAATCTTACCTAAGAGAAGTAGTATATTAGAGATACTTTCCCTCATGATCTTTACCATTTGCCTTCATTGCCTCTAAATTAATAGCCAAGCTAAACTCTCAGCAAGTATCAGATGGGAAGCATAGACTACATTATGTGAACAAAAGAATTGTCCATTTGTAAGAACACCATAAACTGGTCAACATCTAACAGGAGAAGAATCAATTCTGTAATATATAACTTCTTATAAGATTAAGTATATAACATGGTGATTATGGTTAATGATACATTATTGTAAACAAAAATAAGTGACTGAGTATAGATCCTGAATTCTCATCATGCACAAAAAAGTGTTATCTATGTGAGATGATGGATGTGTTAATTACCTTGATCTTGGTAATCATACCACAATATGTATGTGTATCATATCATTACATTATATACTTTAATTATACACCATTATATTTGTCAAGTATTTCTTTAAAAGTTGGGAAAAAATGCAGTAGAAGTCCGTTAACTATGAAAGTAAACTTTGAGTATACTGCACAGAAGAAAGAAGAAAAAACATAAAGCTACTTAGCAAGAGAGTATATAGTTATGGGAGTGATATCTGACTCATGATGACTAAAGGACTGGCAGATTTGATGAAGCCAGTCCTAATGCACTGCTGAAGCTGCTCTGTATCAGTTTTCTACTGTTATAATCATACTGTAAAACAGATAACCACAAAAGCCAATGACTTAAAAGAGTAATCATTTATTCCAGATTTAGCTCAATTTATGGCCAGTGGATTATCTCTCAGGCAGGCAATACTAGCAGACAGGTGGTGTGAATGTAGCTATTCTCGTACCACTTTAGTTCATGTAGTCTTTCATCCTCTTGGAGCTTAGCTTATACATCCTTGGATGTTGAGGCAGAGGTTGAAGGGAAAGGACTGAAGTATGTACTACTCTAGGCTAGATACACATACACTGTTCCTTCCACTTCATTCTAGTGGTCAGTGAAGGTTAAAGATCCAGCTGGGATTCAGAGAATAAAGAAACAGATTCTGCCTCTTGAGCTGCAAAGTCATATTACAAAGAAATTGGTACCAGAAGGAGTAGATAATTGAGCCATTTGTCAAATATCCCATCTCTCTTGAAGTTTGGGAAAGACAATCATAACTGCTTTGACAGAAAATTGAAAAAAGGAAGTCAGAAAACGGAGAGACAAGCATGCCAGGATGAATTTATCATGTGAGAATTGGAAGACTATCTGCATCTATTGTGCCAGATGGAGTATCTTTAGAGGAATAAATCCACACAACCTCTTAGTTATGTGATGGGTAGCTATTGATCTGGCAAATGTGTGTTTTCTAGTTACTGACACAAAAGCCTTTTACATGTCTGCTCCTGTCCTGAGAACCACTCAAATTTGGGAAGGAGGCTTCAAAGGTTAGTCTATATATTAAGCTTCATGTAACATCTTATGTATTTTTCATTACTACATATTTTAACATTTTAGATATCATCATTTGCCATTCTGTTACCTTCATAACATTTTAATATGAAGAAATTTTAGTCAATAAATCTAACTGTTTTCTTTCATGGTTTTTTCCTTTACTGTCTTATCATAGATCACATTTTCATCTGATATTTACTTGTAAACCAAGATCACATATTCACTTTTATTTTCTTCTTATTTTTTCCTTGCCAAGAATGCTAACTCTCTACTCTTTGTCATTTCTGGTACTTCAACTAGTTAATTTTCTAAAATGAGATCAGAGTGAGATCACTCCTTTATGAATCTAATCTCCTAAAAAGAACTTATAACACTTAGTTGCCTTTCCCCCTTCTTTAACCTTGGATACAGCCACCACACTAGTTTTGCTCACCACTAAGTATCTGGCACCTAATTCAGTGCCTAGCACAGATTAGGAGAGTAATAAATAGGTTTTGAATAAATGAATGAATTGACATTCATCTGGATTCAGTAACTTTCTTGAAAATGATTCTTTAACAATTAAAAATTTTCTACAACTGTTATTGATCTATTCATTCCCATTCACACTTTTAAGTTGATTTTTTAAACTTTTTGTAAAAATGTATTTTTTATTTCAAAGTTATTATAGAATTATGCATGTTATTTTCTTTCCATTTATTTCTGTGGCACAGAAACATTTTTAATTGAAATAATTTTATGTTCAGTCTTCTTACTGTCAGTGTTCTCTCCAATGTATTCTGTCCTTGATTTCTGACTTAACTGGTTTCAAATGATCTACAATTTTCAGTCATCAACATGAATAAAAACTAAATGTCTAAAAGTTGACTTAATACTTATGTTAAATGGCCCCTACTTTAGCATCTTAGTTGATATAATTAGCCAAAATAGTTTTAATCAAAACAGGGGCAACAAATATTGTTTCCTATTAAATTCAGCACAGATTAGAAAGCATTCGATTGAGTTAGTAGCAGATAGAGTACAAATAAAGTTTTTCTTAGCATGCTGCATCAAGATTTCATATTCTTTTTTATATCAGTTGTAAATATATACTTATCAAAAGAAAACTTATCAATATTGGTCCCAGACTATCTTATCTGGGGAACCAAATGTTGATATTCCCTAGATAATTTCCAGCAAATTTTACCATACACTTGACAAAGAGTTAGAGTCTCCTTATTTTTCAAGTTCCCAATGTACTAGCTTTATGCTAAGGGCTGGTTGATAGTGTTGATTTTATTTCAGCATCAATTGTACTTTTCCTTTTTTATTTCTTTTTGCCAACTTTATTGGTTTTCTTCTATACTGGCTGAAGGTCTTATTTACTCTTTTGCCATTTTATGAGGCTTGATTATTATAAAAGATAATCTCATAGACTGCTCTTAGCTACATTCTCCACTCTCTATTATGAACTCTATTGCAATAATAGCAATTTTTAGTTGGTGTAAGCGTAATACATAAATTTGCAAATTTTGTATTTATATTTATTTTTATTATGAGTGCAACAGAATCAGAAATCAAAACTCAGTTATTTCCCAGTAGCCTGACATATTTGGTGGTATCAAACTATTTGGCTAGTTTTTATTGTATTACAAATGTTTACTTTTTGTTTGTTTGTTTTTTCTAATGTGTGATCATAAGTACACACAAAGAAATTCTCCTAGAAATGTTCAGTAGATGTGATGTACAAAGCTATATTTCTTTGGGCATTCTCCATAAATATCAGCAACAGCATTTTCAATGCTACATGCTTGGGAAAGGGTCATTTTTCTTACTTAAGGCAGTGATATCACTTTGTCAATTGCTTCTATAGCTGAAGGATTGCTTGTTTTACCCCTGGCTATAGCAAATACCTAAGTTCATTGGCTTGGATAACTGCCCAGCATTACAAATAATATTGGATCTTCTCCTCTTGCTTTTTTATACCAGCAGAGTCCCCACTCTTTTGCCTTTAATGATCTTTCCGAGATCATATTCAAGCTCTCTTTTTCCTCAACAAATTAGAAACATTTCCATATCTTAGGGAACACCGAAATTACATGGTATTGATATAAGACCAAGAAAACTATTAACGCTACAGAAGGTTACTGTGAAAATCATGGAAAATGGCAGTACAAAGCATTTCTACTAAGTGCTCCTTAACTCTGTGCCATCCACTAGTGTCTCTGTAATCAAATTGATTTAAGGTTTGAGAGTTAGGATAAAAAAGTGTGGTCCAATGAAATGAAAATAGTTACATGATGTTTTTACCTTAGCTCAAATGATATCCAGGAGACCACAAGCAGGATATCCCAGGGCATGCATTCATAAATAGAGATTTTGGAGAATCACTGCCTTGAACAGATCTATGAAGTGTAGAAAGATGACAGTCTCCTTGAATCTCAAGAGGTTGAAAATTAGTAGGTCAGATGGACAGAAGCTTCTTCAAACTTTAAAGCTAGGAAAGCTATAAAGTTTCTAGCCAACATTAGGAGGAGAAAAACTTTCTCTTACTTTCTGGACAAGGGCACTGAAAATTCCTGGCTCTAGCCCACAGAGAGGGAGCTCTAATAATTTCTACCATTCTTCAGTTCATTTCAGCCACTCAGTCATGTCCAACTCTTTGCAACACCATGGACTACAGCCCGCCAGGCCTCCCTGTCCGTCACCAACTCCCGGAATTTACTCAAATTCATGTCCATCGAGTCAGTGATGCCATCCAACCATCTCATGTTCTGTCATCTTCTTCTCCTGACTTCAATCTTGCCCAGCATTGGGGTCTTTTCAAATGAGTCAGTTCTTCACATCAGGTGGCCCAAGTATTGGAGTTTCAGCTTCAACATCAGTCCTTCCAATTAATATCCAGGAAAGATTTTCTTAAGGATGGACTGGTTGGATCTCCTTGCAGTCAAAGAGACTCTCTTGAGTCTTTTCCAACACCACAGTTCAAAAGCATCAATTCTTCGAAGCTCAGCTTGCTTTATAGTCCAACTCTCACATCCATACAGGACTACTGGAAAAACCATAGCCTTGACTAGATGGACCTTTGTTGGCAAAGCAATGTCTCTGCTTTTTAATATGCTGCCTAGGTTGGCCACATTTTTTCTTCCAAGAAGCAATCGTCTTTTAATTTCATGGCTGCAGTCACCATCTGCAGTGATTTTGGAGCCCCAAAATAAAGTCTGTCACTGTTTCCACTGTTTCTCTGTCTATTTGCCATGAAGTGATGGGACCAGATGCTATGATCTTAGTTTTCTGAATGTTGAGTTTTAAGCCAACTTTTTCACTCTCCTTTCACTTTCATCAAGAGGCTCTTTAGTTCTTTGCTTTCTTCCATTAGGGTGGTGTCATCTGTATATCTGAAGTTATTGATATATTTCCTGGCAATCTTGATTCCAGCTTGTGCTTCATCCAATGCAGCATTTCTCATGATGTACTCTACATATATGTTAAATAAGCGGGGTGACAATGTACAGCCTTGACATACTCCTTTCCTGATCTGGAACCAGTCTGTTGTTCCATGTCCAATTCTAACTGTTGCTTCTTGACCTGCATATAGATTTCTCAGGAGGCAGGTCAGGTGGTATGATATACCCATCTCTTGAAAAAGTTTCACAGTTTGCTGTGATCCACACAAAGTCTTTGGCATAGTCAATAAAGCAGGTGTTGGGGTCCACTTTAGTTAGTACCTAATCCCATGTTCTAAGAAGTAGTCAAAATCCTCTGACAATGTATCTGATATGTTCTAGTAGCCAGAAAAAGAAAAGAAAGAAAAACATATTGAACATCCAAATAGATAAGTCATTGTAAATTAGAATTTTTGGAAGAGACAGGTGGCAATTTAAACAACAATAAGAGGAAAGAGAACGAGGGGGGTATTGAGTTTAGGAAGTAAAATGAAAACCAGATCCATACTTAGTAAAGAAAAACTTTATTTGAAAGGCTATACCAAGAAGAAGAAAGGCACTATTTCAACATGGGAGGGGCACTATTGCAACAGGGAGAATATTCTGATCATAATATCAACAAGTATCTCAAGGGTTTTTCTTTTATAGAGTGAACTGAACAAGATTAGAAGGAACCAAGTATGGGTAAGTGGGATGGATGGAAGTGGCATGATTGGGCAGAAGATCAGAGAATGTTTTACCTGAGCACCAGCTTATTCTCAGGGGAGGCTGAAGAGAGCAGGTACACTGGTTCAGGCTAAAGGTGGGTCAAAGTTCAGGTACCTTTGGAAAGGAGAGAAAAATAATCAGAGTTTGTTTAAAAAGAGTTTTGTTCCAATAATCAGCCTATCATTTATGAGACAAAAAATGAGAATTTGAAGGATCTATGTCTGGTCTTATTATAAGTACAAATGGAGGTGTCCATGAATTTTATTGAAGTTAAACGGTGATGTAAGTCCTTTGCAGCAAACCCTTTTTTAGAACACAAAGGGTGAGAAGATTTCTTAACCTTGGCTGTTTTCTAGGATTTCACATAAATGGTAATATTCAGTATTGCCAGGGAGTACTTTTATAGCACAAAACAGCTTGTGGAATTTAAAAAATACATATTTCCTGAAAATAATCAGGATATAAATTGAAAGAATTTTCTCTGTTGGGTAGATAAACTCTTACATGAAAGATTAAACAGAAGAAATATCATAAAACTTAGGTTAAAATTCCAGAAAGGTAAGAATCATGAAGAAAGAGACAAAATAATTAGAGCTGATAATGACAACTAGGAGAAGGAAATAGTAATCTACTCCAGTATTCTTGCTGGGAGAATCCCATGGTCAGAGAAGCCTGGTGGGCTGCCATCCATAGGGTCGCACAGAGTCAGACACAACTGAAGCAACTTAGCAAGCATGCATGCATTGAAGAAGGAAATGGTAACCCACTCCAATATTCTTGCCGGGAGAATCCTGTGGTCAGAGGAGCCTGGTGGGCTACCGTCTATGGGGTCGCACAGAGTCGACATGACTGAAGCGACTTAGCAGCAGCAGCAGCAACGACAACTAATGTAAAAACATATTTTAATTATAAAGGATACGTTAAAAGAATCAAATTAAAGAGAGAGAGAGAGATGCGGGTTCAATCCCTGGGTCGGGAGATCCCCTGAAGCAGGAAATGGAAACCCACTCCAGTATTCTTCCCTGGAAAATTCCATGGACAGAGGAGCCTGGAGGCTTACAGTCTATGAGGTTGCAAAGAGTCAGACATGACTGAGCATGCATGCACATTATTATTTTCAAATTAAGACTTACACTTCTGAATTACCCTAGATAGAAGAGATCAACTCTAAAGTTCAAGCTGCCTAAAAAGCAATGAAAATGAGAGTACATTTTACACCAGCCTGATGAATTTTGAGGAACACTCTCACTGTAAACAGAGTATTCCAATTTTATCTGAAGCTAATTAACAGAGTCCCTGAAACTCTGTATGAAGCTATGGAACAGGCAGATGTATTGACCCCCTCTGGCTGGCAAGGATGGTTACAATGAAGAACGAGAGGATGAGAGACATCCCCTCCTCAGCATGGCTGTGTAACTCAGCGATTACATCTCCTCACGGCCCCACCTCTTGCCTGACTGTGCCGCCGTGACTCTGCATCTTCTCTTTGCATTAGTTTGTTGGGGCTGCCAAAGCAAAGCATCACAGGCTGGGCAGCTTGACCAAGGGGAATTCATTTTCTCCTAGTCCAAGAGATAAAGGTGTCCTGAGGTTCGGTTTCTCCTGAAGTCTCTCTGTCTGTCAATGACCACTTTCTTGCTGTGTCCTTACATGATCTTTCCTCTGTGTGTGTATATTGCAATTGTTTCTCTGTGTCCAAATTTCCTCCTGTTGTAAGGACACCAGCCAAACTGGATTAAGGTGCAACTTAATGACTTTCAGTTCAGTCACTCAGTCATGTCTGACTCTTTGCGACCCCATGAACCGCAGCACACCAGGCCTCCCTGGCCATCACCAACTGCCGGAGTCCAACCCAAACCATGAGTCGGTGATGCCATCCAGCCATCTCATCCTCTGGCTTCCCCTTCTCCTGCTCTCAATCCTTCCCAGCATCAGGGTCTTAATGCCCGTATTTTAACTTAAATAAATGTTAAAGGCTCTATTTACTATTCTTAGACACTAGAAGTGAGGGCTTTAACATATGAATGTGAAAACAACTCAGTTCAGACACAGAATTCTTATATTTAGTTTTTAGCCAAGCAGAGGTAAGAACATCTGATGGTAATTAATCACCCGGCCTCTTCTATTAGCTTTTGTGCTCTATGATCAACTTCACTTTTTATTTTTAGAGACATTTAAAAATTATACTTAACTTCATTATCAATTTTAATACTTTAAGGATAAGGTAACTTCATCTCACTTCTTACATAACTTGTACATCTGTTAACCCACTAACATGCTTTTATTGTGACCATTATAATTAGCAAGCCCTCATACTAAATACATTTGCTTTGTATCAAAAGATGTCTCAGATGTACATGAATTTTTCTTCCAGCTTTAAAACTTGAACAGTATCATTTTACTATTTTCTGTGACACGTCAACAAGACCTACAGGAAAATTAGAGACTAACTATGATAGACTGGCTACTCAGTGTCATCCTCAGCAAATTGATATTCATCATGAAAACATCATAGAGACTTAATTACCATGGGTCAAAAAGTATTAAGAACCATTAAGATAGGTTAACAGGACAAAATACAGCACTGAAGCTGAAGGGTTCTAGTAATGATTAAATGGACTGTGTTTTAATTACTTGCAGATTCTTTAATTCTTATAGTCTTACTCTTTATAAAAGACTTCTCTATTTTCACTCACATTAATAAAGTAAAGACAGAAAACATTAGTTCTATTTGTAACAATAATGTTGTGTAACAAACCAGTGCAGATCTCATTAGCTTAAAACAATCTTTATTACTCTTGTATATCTGAGTTTCCACTGATTGTTGGCTGGTCTAGGTTGGACTTTGCTCCAACCCCCAGGTTGGACACAGATCTGCTTTAGGAGTCTTATATATTTATTTATTTTTGATAATTGACCAGACAAGGATAAATTTTTATTATAAGATGGAACAAGATAAACAAGCAAGCTCATTTTTAAGCCTCTGTTTACAAATTAAGTCTGATACAACATTCTGCCAGTCAAAGCAAGCCTTATGATTAGCTCAAAGTTAACAGGCAAGGAAGTACTTACTGTCTTTGTCTAGGGGATTAACTGCAAAGTCACATTATAAAGCAGTAAATAGAATGAAGGAGGACTATTAAAGAAAAATTGATATTTTGCAAATGTTACTAAATATTAACAGGTTCTTAGTGTTTACCAAGATTGTTCAGTATTGACTTCAACCCTCAACATTGTTCTTGGAATATTACAATTGACTTTACATTATCAGCATTATAGAAGAAGCTCAGTGATCTAACTCTAGTGTTACTCACTCAGTCGTGTCCAACTCTTTGCAACCTCATGGACTGTAACCCTCCAGGCTCCACTCTCCATGGAATTTTCCAGGCAAGAATACATGGGTTATCATTCCCTTCTCCAGTGGATCTTCCCAACCCAGGGATCAAACTCTGGTCTCATTCATTGCAGGCAGATTCTTTACCATCTGAGCCATCAGGAAAGCTTGAAATATTACAATGGTTTCATATTATCAATGTTACAGAAGAAGCCCAACAATATAACTAGTTACATATTTTTACTATACCTGCTTGCATATGCACATTGTAAATAATCATTGTTTAATAACCATTCAAAGAAGCCTTTCTACTTTCATATCTTCTACCCTTTATAGCTCTGCTTGACATTTTAAGTATAATGTCTGAACAGCCACTTCCTACTGATTATAAGATAAAGGATGTTATGGAGGATGAATTCCAGCATGATAGCTACTAAATTAATCTATTGATTCAAGATGAAGTTCTTCTTTTATACAAAAGCAAATATCAGGACATAAATTTTATTGCTTCTAAAACTTACTTCTTTATTATCAAGTCTTAAATGATTCTTCAAAAATATTTATGAGAGGAAAAACAAGCTGGTGATCATTGGGAATAAGCCTTACAAAAGACTTTTGGGCAGAACATTCAAATTGCATGAGTTTTATTATTCTATCCTTGAAGAGAGAATAAATGTATGTACTCTTTGAAGCTTGGCTAACTGAATTATTCTATACATTAAAAATCTGATTATTTGTTTAGTTTCACAGTACTAGTTGAAAGTAGGTATGTAGATAGAAAAACAGTTTCTAACTCTCTGTAAGGAGATAAAAATATAAAAAACCTACTGATAGCTTTATAACATTTAGAAGAAATAGTCATGAGTTTTTGTTTTTTGCTTTAGATTCAAAACCTCCAAAATATATAATACTGATTACTTAAAACATTCTTTAAAGTAAATTCAGATATTATACCCAAATATAAATTTTTTTGTCAAGAAAAGATTTTATTTAATACATAGTTAAAGATACACTAGAAATAAATTATTATTCAAAGGATAATGAGCAGAAGGCCATGCTGCAGTATCACTGCATTTCTGTCTTGTTTGGGGCTTATATGTTTTGTCTTTTTATGAAAAATTTGCTTTTCTGTCTTGTTTGGGGCTTATATGTTTTGTCTTTTTATGAAAAATTTGCTTTTGAGTGACTATTACTCAGGATGATCCCACAATATATTTGCTGAGTAAATGCATTCATGAACAGAGGCAAAAGATTTAAAAAAAGGATTCAAACTTTAAATATTCACTCCAAACCTCTTTTATGAGGCTTATCTGTCACTTGTCTTCTAATACTTTCTTTTTCACCTGGTACTATCTTCTATCTACATACATTTTCAAGAAATGTTAAAAAGGAAACTTGTCCTTGATCTTGATTTCGTTAGAACCTCAAAATACTATCCTGTCTTAAGTTTTGCAACAGATGTCTTTGTCCAGTAATGCTCATTTATGGAGTAAGGAGATTTAGCAAATCTGAGGCTTGAAAACTTCAGACCTTTGAAATTCAGATAAAGTCTTCTGTCTTTCAGAGGCTGCCATTCCTCATGTCTTTGTCTAGAAAATACTAAGGACTTAGGGTGATAAAATGAATTGGGAAATATGCAAAGGTTAATCTCTGGAAGGCTTGATGGCTGACTGATTTGCCATGGATGTCTCCAAAGGAATATTCTAAAATGGTCTTCATTTTCAAGCCAAATGGCTGTAGCTTGTATGAAAAACCAGGCTTGATTTGTCTACAAAGACGGAAGTCTACAGAGTTTGTCTTAACACAAAACAGGCTATGTGGCCCATTATTAAAATTTCCTTAATTTGTTTTTTAAATGTCTTTCACTGCTGCAAATGGATACCTGGTTTTCCTGGTGACTCAGCGTGAGATTAGGTGTGTTTCTCCCTTGTTGGCAAGTGAGGCCAAGATGCTCGCAGAGTTTGAGAAAACACTGTATCTGAACTAAAAACATACACAGTCATTATTTTTCCCACAACACAAATATATCTTCCTAAGACTTTAGAGTATTTACTGTCATGGAAGTCTATAGTATTCATGAAACTTGAGGATAAAAATGGAATAACAAAGGAAAAAGAAAAACACAAGAAACTGAGCATTAGTCTTAGTATGACAGATGATAAGCAGATTGCAAACATAATCCTTATTCATAACATGCTTGCAAAAGGTACTGCTAAGTCACATACAAATGAGGACTGCTTTATATAGTATCTAATTATTTATAGGGTACATTATTAAACCATAGATTGAATATATACATAGATACCTAAACGTTTTTACTGAATTTCTTTTTTTTTTTGTGGATGATGTAATTTTTATTTATTTATTTATTTATTTTTATTGTTTTTGCCATACAATGTCATGATATCACCATGGGTTTACATATGCTTCCCCTCCAGAACTCCCCTCCTTCCTCTCTCCCCCCGGGGAAATCTCGCTGCACCAGCCCCGAGCATCAATCCTGGGCTGGCGATTGATTAGACATATGATAATTAACTTGTTTCAATGTCCTTCTCCCATATCATCCCACCTTTACCCTCATCCCCAAAGTCCACGAGTCTATTCTAAACATCTGTGTTCCTTTTGCTGTCTCGCATGTGAATTTCTTAATGATAGAACACAAGCATGTGAAAAATGAAGTGTTAAGTCAAAGTCAACAAGAGTTAAAGTTTGTCCACCATATCACTCTTCTGATGGGGTAATTTCTTGCTACTCAATCTGTTCTGTATAACACAGGGTGCTCAACAGTATGCCTGTCTCCCTGGTGGTAGCTTAGTTGGTAAAACTATGCCTGCACTTCAGGAGACCCAGGTTCAGTCCATGGGTAAGGAAGTTCCCCTGAAGAAGGGAATTGCAACCCACACCAGTATTCATGCCTGCAGAATTCCATGGACAGAGGAGTCTGGAGGGTCAATGAGTTCACAAAGAGTCAGACACAATTAAGCAACTAACACTAACCCTGCTAGGCTACTATATGCCAGTAGTAATTCTCTACTCCAATTATGACAAGAGAAAGTATATCGTTACAATTAAAAACTTAAAAAAAAAATAAGTGTTCAAAATAAAGATATACCTGGAAAGTATCACAATATTTTATTTTCCTTGTAAAATATTTAATTGTCTTATAAAACATGACACTCCTCCAAGGGAAGTAAAACATTCAGGGTTGATGAACTTTTATCAAAAAATGTTGCAAGAAATTTCTTTTTTGATAAACATTTTACAGTAGCTTTTTTGATATACTGACATATAGATTTGTCTTATTATTGCAGAGCTTGTTAATAATGACCTGTGCCAGAACATTGAAAGGGCATCTGTTGCTGACACTTCTCTTTATGGTTTACAGGGTCAATGCCAATGATGTCTGTGTGGAAATAGATATCTTTGTCTTTCTGCTGGCATGCCTTTCCCATTCTTTCCATTTTTATAGTTCACATTAAAAAAAGCACAAACAGTACACAAGAAATTAATCCATAAAATATAGACAAATATGTATATATAAATGAAGAATAAAGATACAACTAAAGTTATCTCAAAAAAACAATCTTTGGCATAAATAACTTATTTTAAAAAATTCCCATTTAGTTTTCATCCAAATTGTAGAAAAAAAGTTGGTGAAACATCAGTGATGATTCTTGTTTTCACTTTTCCTTCCAACATTTCCCATTGTTCAAGGTCTTTGAATTTGTCATTCATGAGGATTAGAAAAATGACCTAAACTGATGCTGCTTGGAGCATTTCTATTACTGGGTTTTTATCATAATGATGCCCTGGGGGAAAATGTAGTCTCATAAGTTGTTTTCTGCTCTTGCTTCAGATTTGTTTGGCCTTTGTAAATAACAAATACCCAATGGGAAAGATTTCCAGTTAGTTATCCTGGTTTTTATGCACAATATTACTAGATTTTTAAACATTTTAGATATGTTGTTTCATTTGAAAATGTTATTAAATGTATAAAATAGCATTAATTCATAAGCAGTAATGATGTTGAAAAGAAAGTTATAGCTTTCTTTACTTCATTAATTGTACTTTAAACATTATACTTGTCTTTAGATGTTAAAAAGACCTCTTTTAAAATAACAAATATTTCTTTCCTTGCATTCCTCTAATGTATTAGTTAAAACATTTTTCAGAACAGATATCTTGAAATAATTTTCTACATGGGTGTACCTTTAGCTGATTCTTGTTGATGGTTGAGAGAAAAACCACAAAATTCTATAAAGCAATTATCCTTCAATTAAAAAAATAAAGTGACAAAAAACTTTTCAAAACTTATATACATTAGCATTTGTGGTTTCAGAACGTGAGAGTACCAAACTCTTTTCTAGTTTTGTTATGCTTAATGCAGATTGAAGTAATAAACAATATAAAGAAGAAGAATCTTGATGTTTCACTATTATATTTAATTTTGTAATTTTCTGAAATGTCAAAATATGCTTTGATTCAAATTGCTTTTATCCCATAAAAATTCATTCAAGAATTGAATTTAACACTAAATTTACTTCAGTAACTGGAAGATATTATGGCTATATATAGTGATATTTCAGTTAAAGGCTTTTAGTTAAATAAGCTGAATTAAGTTGACTTAAAGTTATCTTTCAGGATTAATTATGCTGCTAATAAATATACATTTGAATTCATCAATGCCACTTCTTCTGTTTATCAACTATTCTGATAACTATCAATTTTCTAAAATACATTCATCATCATTGCTATATCATTATTGATACTATACTGTTTTGATAAATCCCATTATGTCTCTTTTTCAAAGAGAATATTACAAAGCTAAAATCATATTAAAGGTAAAATATCACCTTCTAATGTATTTTTCATTAATTCATAATTTCGTCCTGCACATACTAATGCATGGCACATTAATTAGTGAAAATTCTTTTTCAAAGTGAATTTATTTCATGATCATCTATACCTTAAGTCCATGCAGTTTTTCATATGCTTTTAAGTGGACTTATTGTGGCTCTCTGGAATCAAAATAACTACTTCTCAATTTAATTTTCTTTTCCACCTAGATCAAATCTACTTATTTAGTTGGCTCCATTTCAATTCTCCCACTTCCTATGTCCATATGTATTTTGCTAATCATTTCTTCAACTAATTGTTTTTCTTTAATCACTTCAACAAGACTTAATTTCGTCATTTCTAATCATTATATTGTATATAACCCTAAGACATTCTTGAATCAATGACATAAAATCACCTTTTTAAATAAATGGTATATAAAACTGATTCCCAATATATTAGAGGAGACAGTAGTAATGATTTAAAAACATTTCATTAGTAACAGCATCTCCTAATAAAGACAATGATTCTTGAGGAAATGTGTGATATAAGAGGGAGAAATAGAAATTAAATTTTTTTCTCATTAAAATAGAATATAAAAGAGCTATTTGCAGCTTTTTAAGGAACCTCCACACTGTTTTCCATAGTGGCTGTACTAGTTTGCATTCCCACCAACAGTGTAAGAGGGTTCCCTTTTCTCCATATCCTCTCCAGCATTTATTGCTTGTAGACTTTTGGATGGCAGCCATTCTGACTGGTATAAAGTGGTACCTCATTGTGGTTTTGATTTGCATTTCTCTGATATGACCCAGCAATCCCACTACTGGGCATATACACCGAGGAAACCAGAATTGAAAGAGCCACGTGTACCCCAATGTTCATCGCTGCATTGTTTACAATAGCCAAGACATGGAAGCACCCTAGATGCCCATCAACTGACGAATGGATAAGAAAGCTGTGGTACATATACACAATGGAATATTACTCAGCATTAAAAAAAAATTCATTTGA